>JAEIJG010000528.1:0-25113 GCA_037289395.1 Beauveria scarabaeidicola
TAGCGCCTAGGAGTTTATTAACCTAGACTATAATAACTCTAATGATAATACTATTATTAGACTAGTCCTTCTAATAATTAAAAGGGAGAGAGAAAAGCTTATTTAAGTACTTAATCTAGGTATAAAAATACCACTACTAGAGGGATAGGAGATTAGACCCCTAAATAAACTAAGTGATATAAGGGTTAATAAGGCGTTTAAGATAACTAAATGACGTTATAATTATATACTTAAAGATTATAAAATATATAAAGAACTAATAGATTAAATATCTAGCTAGCTTCTAATAAGTATTAATATAATTATATTAAACTAGGTGTGGCTATACCTATAGGATAGTATTACTTTAAAGTAGAAGATATAACTTATAAGGTAGATTCTTATGCCCTCTAGTGCTAATGTGAAAAAAGAAGTGTCTTACGCTTATAATAATATTTTAAATATTAGGAAGCTATTAACTATAAAGGCTTCTAAGTAGTGTGAAAAGTAAGAAGAAGTATACACGTAAGTAGCTTAGTATAAAATTCCTAAGATTAAAAGTGCGCTAGTAATTAATAAATTCCTTAACGTTATAAAGGCTTAATTTAATAAGCTATAGGCTACTATATAATAATAGATAATTATTATATATAGCTATAAGAATCTAGGCCCTCCTTATACCCTTATTAGTTATACTAGAATCTTCTAAGAGGTTACTATACTTAAGGAATATATAGTTATATAAGTATATACTATTATAACGCCTAAACCTAATAATTTAAGCGCATAGGGTAGGAGAAATAATACTAATAAGCGTACTAGTAATAATCATAGCTTATATAACTACCCCTATAGGAGGAATTTTAAAGACTAGTATAGCTATAAGTAACGCTTATATAACTATCGTCTTATACGTATAGTGATTAAGGCACTAGTAAGTGTGCTATATAGATATCCTCTAACGCGTGTATTAGACTAAGAGGTAAAAGACATCCTCTCCCGCCTAAAGGAACTAAAGTAGAAAGACCTACGTAACTAATTTTCTAATATAAGCTACTACCTCCTATCCGGGCAGGGAACCGACCGCCTAAGAGCTTAAGGAAGCGTTAATTTACTAGATAGTAATCTTATTTATATATTTAAATAAATAAATATAATAAATAGTAACCCCCTACTTTACTTAACCGCCCTATAATATATTAATAAGTATAATATTATTACTTTAGCGGCGGGATTATAGTATAAGCTATATAATAGTATAATCTAGGATACTAGAGTAGCGCTATATATAGTTAATAAGATAAAGTTCCTTAATAAAGGCACCTTTTGCGTTAAGTATAGCGCTATTAGTGCTAGTAAGTTAGAATATATAATTCTAGGATATAATAGTTATACGCTTAAAGGTAATATATAAAACGCGAGTAGAATATATAATATTGTCCTATAATATGTTATATTAGTTAAAGGGTTCTATATTAATATTATCTCTATTAATTTAATAAAGAAGGTAGGGATCTAGATATATAGTCTAGATAATACTCTATAGTATAGCTTATATAAGTAAAATATTATTATTAAAAAGATTAAGGTAAATAATAACCTTTACTTTTAGGATTTCTGCCTAATCTAATAGGAAGAAGTGTGCCCTAACTATAATAAGCTACTTATTATAGTAGTAGAAGAAAGAAAAGAATACTTAAAGCGTACTTCTACTACGCCTTTACTTACTTAAATAGATAAGGAAGTAAAGTAGTACTTATGGTTAGGGCACCTTAGTAAATAAGCTCTTAAGTATCTTATATACGTATAAAACGCTAAGATTAAAGGGATAAAGAGGATTAAATATAAGGTATATGCCTAGGTATATATAAAGTAAGTTATATTATAGCGCTTAAGTAAGCGCCCCTTACTAAGACTATTCTAATAGTTAAGCTAGGATCTAATATAGTACCTACTTAGCTAAGATAGAAAGTAATACCTCTTTATAATCTATAATAAATTTACTAGTAATTTATATACCTAAGCTATAGCTAATTAATTATATAATACGCTATTTAACTATATATTAGCTTTTTTAGCTTAGGTATAGAACTAATTTAAACTCCGCGTATATATACTATACTATAATAATAAGGCTATACTTATTAGCATATATAGGTAAAGCACCTACTAGCGCTAGGCTTATCTTTCTAGAATTAAGCTAGAGATTACTCCCCTAGGAACCTATAAGCCTAATAGAGGTATAGAGTATATAAATTAGGAAGTATAGACGAAGGTAATTATAATAACTAAAGGAGTAGGCCTCCCTCTAAACCTATAGTTAGAGATTATAATTACCGCCTACCACCTACTTAATATTAGCCTAAAGAAATACTTTAACTAGTAAACACCGCACGAAGTATTATATAACTAGTTAGAGTTAAATTTAAAGTTACTAGTGACTTAACCAAGTAACGATAAGCAGCCTAATTAGGGCCTATTACTAGTATATAGCTACTACGCCTATACCCTTAAGTGTAATTAAAAAGAGAACTAAAATCGGAAATAGTATAAGGTTAGCCCTTAAGGCTATATAAGATACCTTATTAGTTATATAATAATAAACCTTTATTAGATCTAGATTCTAGTCCTTAAGTGTGTAGTTACTATATAGAATGTCTAATTTAATAAGGATATAACGTATAGAATAGATAAGGACTACTTATTTAAGCTTTTAATTTAAGAAATAGAAGATTAACTTTAGGAGATTAAAGAGCTTAAATGTCTATATCTAATTCCTACACTTAATCCTACACTAGGTGTCCCTAGCTTAGGGGTAGTTAAATAGGTAGCGGGTTATTTAGTTAATTAGCTAAGTATTCCTTAAGAAGGATAATAGCCTATTTAATAAGACCTAAGCACACCTAGTGAATCTCTTTATGATACTAAACCCGCTATATAAGAAGGTACACACTATCTACTAGAGAATAACTCTAGCCGTGAGTTAGTAGGAGTAGAAGCTAAAAAGCCTATGCCTAGTCGTGTATAAGAACTATTAGGGGGGCTCCTAACGCCCTCTAGTACACCTAAGCCAGATACTTAGGAAATTAAGCTTTTAAATAAGCTTCACCCACTAGAGGTAGAAGTAAATAAGTATCTAATAAATTAATTACTTAATTAACTATATAAGGCACTCTCTAAGCTAATATAAGGAGTTATAAACCCTTAAGCTCTAGAGGAAGCTAGTCTTATATATAGTTAAGTAGGCGTAATTATAGATAAACTATTAAATAATCCTAAATAAAGCGGTAGAATAGCTAAATAAAAGGCTAATAGAAAAGTTAAAAGTTATACTAACTAACCTAATAAGCCTAAGGTCTACGCTATAATTCTAAGTAATAAGCCTAATAGTATACTATATCTAGTAGTATCTAAGTAGTATAATCATACGTTAGATAACCACTAGCTATTACTAATAGTGTTTATAGTGTTTAATATAGCTATAAAAGAGCATATAAATATAGGTAGACTAGCGAAGTTAATCCTAGGCGTAAAAACTCCCTAGACTAATATAATACTTCTACCTTTACTAAGGAATTAAAAGGAGATATTAACTTACCTATTATATAATTAATTTTAGGCCACTATATATTCTAAGATAAGTAAACTTAATTAAATAGGTATATAGTTAAAAGTAGATAGAGAAGTAGGAGTTAAGCTAATACTACTAAAATAGTTATTTATCTATAAGTTTAACCCTAATAATATACTCTTATAATATAAAGCTTAAATAGTTATATAAGGTAACCTCTAAACGCTCACTAAGAGTAAGGAAATATATACTATAATACTTATAGCGAGGTCTTTCTATATTATTATTACTCTAGCTATATAATATAGAATAGTTATCTTCTAATTTAATATTAAGAATGCGTTTACTAACGCTATAAGGAATAATAATAATCTAGTTATATATATAATATTAGAAGGGTTTAAGGAGCTAGGAAAAGTCCTACTTATCTACTAGGCCCTATATAGGCTCTATAACTTACTATACCTCTAGTTCTAGGAACTATCTAGTACCTTTAAAGAGCTTAGCCTTATATAATGCTTAGAGGACCCCTATATACTATATACGCCTAATTAATAAGTGTTCGTTATGTTCTATGTTAATAATATTCTGGCCCTCACCTAGCTAGAATATATTCTAATCCTTTAAGCGATCGTAGAGGGCCTTAAGGTAAAATATACACTATATAAATAAGGGCTAGCTACCTAGTTCTTAGGTATTAAAATAGTAAGAGACCTAAGTAATAGGTATATCTACCTATTATACTAAGCCTATATTAAAAAGTTAGTATATAAATTTAAGTGTAATAATAACCTCTATATAGTAAAGACCCCTCTACTTACTACTAAGCTTCTACTATATAAAGGAATAGCTATAAAGTGTGAGATAAAGGACTATTAAGTGATTATTAGCTCGCTATTATATATAGTAGTTATAGTATAAATTAATATTACTTTCGCTATTTCCTTCCTATATAGGTTTCTCACTAATCTATCGCCTACCTATATAAACGTGGTAATTTATATTATATAGTATTTATATACTATAAAGGAATTATTACTACGCTTTAGAATAAATAATAAAGTGCGTATTATTATAATCGCGAGTGACGTATCTTTTGCGGATAACCTTATAACGCGCTAATTAATATAGGGATATATTATCCTCTTATATAGTAGACTAATTAACTAGAAGTCATTATATTAAATAACTATTACGACTTTAACCACAGAAGCTAAGCTTTTAGCTCTATCCTATATAACTAAGGAGGCACTTACACTACGTAGACTATTTGCTCTTATACGTATATAATTACTAGTACTATATAAGATATTTTATAATAATTAATAGATAATTTGATTAGTTATTACTATAAATAAATATATAAATATATATCTTAAGTATATTAATTTATATAATCTCTAGCTTAAATAGGAATATTTAAGTAGGTGATTTAAGTTAATATTTATAGTGATAAAGGATATACCTATAGATAGACTAATAAAGAACCTATCTAAGTAGCTATTTATATTATAGAAAGCCTATATAGGTATAGTAGAGGTGAAAAGAATAATTATAGGTGAGTAAGTAATTAATATATAAGGAAGTAGTAACTAGATTTTTTTTATTTAAATAATATATTAAAAAGGGCTTTTTAGCCTATAAAAAACACTTACTTTAGTAGGACTTTATCTATTACCTTACTAAAAACGGCAAAAGCACGCTTATAGAGTGACTTAGCATCACCTGCCTCCTCCTTAGCCTCTAAGCCTAAAAACATATCTTCACGCCCCTTAGCGTAATCCTCTAATAACTTAAAAATAAGGCATAAGGCCTTATAGTACTTACCTTAGTACTATAAATAATTAGTAGTTATTCTAATAGAGTATTAGATAATTAAGACTTATACTCTTATAGGTCTTTACTTTAATTAAGGCTTATAGAGCTTAAGTAAAGGGCATAGTCTAAGGATTACTAGTATTAATATTAATAGCTAGAATAATTATTTAAGTATAAGAATATATAAAAGATAGTATATATACCTACTAAAATAATACTAGTAGCGCTTAGAGCTACTATTAATAGTGTCTTAGTAGATACTAGCCCGCTTAACTAGGTTTTTACTAGCTAGGTATAAGCACGCGCACTTATTATAAGGGATAGAGCGCGGCTCGCCTAGCTAGGGCTTACTATCCTTAGCGGCGTTAGCGGTAGCGGTAGCGGTAGTGGCAGGTCTAGCGGCGGCGGTGGCGCGGAGCTAGTCCTAAAACGGGGTATCTATCCCTAGCCTAACTTCTTCCTCCTCTTCCTCCTCCTCCTCCTCTAGAACGTCGAGGGTGGCGGCGGCGAGGTTATAGGTACGCTATATAAAGATTAGTTAAGCACTTAACTAGTAAGTAGAAGATATATAGTATAGGCTTTATACTCTACGGCTAGCTATAAAGCCTCCTTATAGTAAGTGATAGTACTACGCGTAGTACTAGTGGTCTCTTTACCCTAAAGAGACTTTTTAAGAATTAAGTTAGTATAGGCTATTATATATAATAATACTAAGGAGAAGAGAAAATAATATATAAGAGGAAAGCTTATAGATTTTATACTAAGCTTACTACTTATATTCTTCTCGCTTAAGCGCTTATACTATTACTTATAAACTAGTAAAAAAGGGGAGGTTAGGATATTACTACTAGGCTTATATATATATAAATAGTTATTTAAAGTATTATTTAAGAGCCTAATTAAGTAAGAAAAAGACCTTAATACTATAGAATCTATCTTTAATATAGCCTCCGCTATAAATAATAGCCTTAGCTAGGGGGTGTATTAAAACTATAGTAGGAGTAGTATATATAGGCTATAGTAGCTAGTAAGGCACTATAGTTTTAGCCACTAATTAGAAACCTATAAGGGGAAAAAGTACCTACTATATACCCTAACGTATATATAAAACTAGGTACCTTTTCCCTAAGGTTCTTTTATTTTTATTCTCTATATATAATATAGAATATGTTGCCTAAAACCTTATACCTTCCGGTCACTCATTAACTGCGCCTCTGATCATTTAACTCATCATTCGTAAGCTCAGAGATAACCCAATTGCTGAGACCTGGACCCAGCACTAACGAACCCTCCTGTATAACACGATCCCGTTATTGCACAGAAATAGACCCTTCGTCAATACCCATCCATTTACAGACCAGCCATCAAGCAAGGCAGGCCATCTGCAGTCATCGACCAACGCATCTTCTGTTTCTATCTCCCTTGGTGTTATTTCACTACTTGAACCTTTTCGTCAGTCGGCGTCTAGATGGATGGGGGCACATCAACGGCGCGGCTGGCCTCCCGTGTGCTCTTCGTCCCAAAGCCCGCGCTGCCAGGCTTGCACCAGCCCATTCAACCAGAATACACTGCCGCCCATCCAACGTCGGCTGTTCATACGCTTCAATTCCCATCACATGTCCTGTAAATGACCGAGAGTAACAAAGTCATCCGCCGGCCACCAACGCAAGCCGCCATGGCAATCAAACTCACCAACGACGGCTTCATCATCCGCGGGACCGTGATGCTGTTGTGACGACTTCACTAGTTCTGATGCTTCTTGCGACTTTCCAAGCGGGCCGGTACTAGAATGTTTCCATTCCCAAATGTCTGCGTAAAGCGCGGCCGCTTCACCACGCTCATCGAAGCGGCCGCCATGCGTTTTGTGACCGAGCATGCCTCAATTCCTGTTCCCAAAGCCGACTGCGCGTTTGAGGACCAGCGTCGCACCCGACGCTGCCATGGGACGCATTGACGGTACCATTCAGGCCAGCGGATGCAGCCATCGAACAGTCGAGTCACAAAGTCGCATCCTCAAGAGCCTCCAAGACACGATCCAACTGCAGCCATCCTATCGAGGCACCGCGATGACACAAGTCGGTCCTCTCCTTGCCCTTGACAAGAGTAAATGTACCTCTCCTGTCTCCAGCCAAGGCAAACCACCGCTCCGTCGACACTTTGACAGATCAGTGTTTGGAGCCGTTTCCAGAGGCATTGACCGGTAAGCCATCAGACGTAAGTTTCTCGGCAACAGTTGACAGACAGTCGACGGCCAGCCATTGAGTCAGTGTCTCCTTGAAACATACCGGGCAACAAAACATA
The DNA here is from genome assembly GCA_037289395.1 of Beauveria scarabaeidicola. Taxonomy (NCBI): domain Eukaryota; kingdom Fungi; phylum Ascomycota; class Sordariomycetes; order Hypocreales; family Cordycipitaceae; genus Beauveria; species Beauveria scarabaeidicola. The sequence continues at coordinate 7,670 of JAEIJG010000528.1, forward strand.
ACATTGCCTATCGAGGGGTCCGCATTTCTTGTACATCGAACGCCTTTCTCATGGGAAGGAGGGACTTCGATCGATGACCACGTTGGTCATCGCCGACGGCCTTTAACTGCCGCTCGTACGACGAGCAAGTGCCTGTCCTGGACGCTAAATGTTATACTGTTGCAATATATCTTACAAGTATGACCCGTTGTAACTGCTGGCATGATATTTTAACTCGATGCCTTTGTTGTGCCAGTCAGCCGGCCTGGCTAGCCGCGCTGGCAACCGGCTCGCTAGACTCGAGCCTCGTACTCTTGCTAGCCTAACAGGCACCGGTCGTCGCGAATCTAGAGACTTTCGCCGCTTCTACAATTTACAGTCACCAGAAACCCTGCCATGATAAACTTGTTGCCCTTGGCCGCCACGGCGCCAGCTGCGACATGCCCACCACACCACGTCTGAAGCTACGCTGGGCAACTCGTGAGAAACAAATGTCTTTTTCGACCCCATGAATCACTCAGAAGTGGCCTGATTTCCCATGCTACATATGAACAAGTCATTACCAGCACGGTCCTTTGTTTCTGTGCTAGAAAAACTTTGAACTCGAACATTGTCCGGATCGACGCCCGTTGTCACAATGCACATAACCCACATGGCTCTGATGACAACCCACGCAGCAAAGCGCCAGTACTAGTTTCATAAGAGTTTTTTCTTTCTTTCTATTTTTACTCTTAGCATCCAGCCACAAAGCAAAAGTTCTTACCAGTAGGTTGTTGAGCGCGCCCGCTGCGCTCGACGGCCCGGCCTGCCGTAGTAGGCAGCAATCCCTCTCAAACTAAACCGTACCTGTGCTAGTAAAAAGTGCTCATCAAACAAAATTTTGTAAAAAAGAAGAAAAGAAAAAACTCTTCACAAAGCAAAAAAAGTAACATGCTCAATGACCACATGGTGGATTTCTTTAATTCCGCGTTCCATCTCCAAAGGGACCCCCCGGGAGTCGGCGTGGACCTGCGGAATGAGAACCGCGAAGGAGGGCCGCGTGGTTATTAGAGTTTCAACGGCGGAAAAGACTACCAAGAACCTTGTTTCCTTTTGGTCAAGGATACAACATGTTGTAGTGGTCATTGCTGCCGATAGCCGAGTTGGGGCCGTGGCGGGAAGCTCCGTGATGGGAGGCTCTCGAGATGTGAAGGCGTCGAACATCTCATACTGACTTGTTGTTGTTGTGGCTATATCAGACTGTCAGACTGACTGCGAGCCTGGGCTGTATTGCATCACGTATCTATTATACAGCATTTCCCTATATGGGGTACATGTTGCCCAAAGCCAGGTTCAGACCAGTTGAAGGATTGTCAGAAGACTTCGAGGCTAGTCACAATGGTACGTGGCAGCGATATCCGAACCTACTTTACTCTCATCTCCCGAATCGGGCCTACCCATCACCAGACACGCTCATCTCTAGCCATACATCTCCTCAGCCAAGGACTTCTCACCACACCTTTGGCCATGGAACTTGCCGCTGCGCCCGCTGCTTGCCCTCGGATCGTTCCCACCCCGATACACGATGTTCCTGATCCAATCTAGTTGCCTTGGCTTTGCCATGATCCATCTCCACACGTTCTACTACATGTTCTACATCATAAAAAAGCCACGCCGCGTCTTGGCAACCCAAGTCCGTCATTCTCGGCCGACCGCCCGTCCAGCTCGGCGTCTCCGAAGGAAGGAAGGAAGGGACGGACGGAGCGGGCGGTCGGCGTGCGGTGGGCGAGGGGCTTTTTGTTTTTGCGAGAAGCGCCGCGCGCTGGGCATTGCATTGCCCAAAAGAAGCATGGTGCGGGTGGTAGGTAATCTAGATTAGGAGCAAGAAACGTTGTAGCGACAGCCGAGAGTTGCTAGCCCTGCCCTGCCGGTGCGGCGCAAAAGCATTAGACTCGGCCTCGGAGCGCGCAAACGTTTCGGTGCCAATTTTTATACTATGCTATTCTCGATATCAAGTTTTTTTCTTTTTTTTTTTGTTCTTCTTCTTGGCTCGTGTAGAGGATCGATGCGTTTTCTGAGGACTTGTTTTCTATAAGAAGTCCTGAACTCCTCTTGTTCATCATTCCAAAATCATCACAATCAGCTTCGTCTTCTTACAGTCAAGACCAAGAACACAAGTACACACTACACAGACTACTCGATACGAACAAAAACTTTAAAACGATGCAAAACAACAATAATCTCAAAATCTCAACACCCAAGAAATATTACAACGGTATTACGTCTACCAACGGAGAAGAAAAGTGTCTAGACGCAACCATGTTGCTCCCCAATCACAACAACCAACAAGCCAGCACCACCACCACCAGCGCCGCCATCCAATTCGACGACACTTCTCTCCCACTACCACCTCCTCCATACTACTCCCTCTCACCTCCTCCGCCCGCATACACCCCTCTCCCTCCTTCGCCACCACCATACTCTTCCCTTCCATCACCCCCTCCTTACGACACGCTCTCCCCCCCTCCTCCGCCCTACAGCCCGCGGCCCTCCCGTTCCTCCTCCTCCTTCTCTCCGCGTCCGACCCTGCCATCGATCCGCACGCTCCTCTCCTGCATCGGCTGCGCGCCTCCTTCTCCGCCAGCCCACCACACCACCGACGCCTCGCCCCGGCTCTCCGTCTTCCACGCCCGCTACTACAGCTCCGCCACCGCCCACCACTGCAAAGACGCGAGCAATGACCGTCACGCCCTCTTCGTCCTTACCAGCCCCAGCACATCTCGGGGTCTCTATCTCGGCGTCGCAGGCAGCCGTCGCCGGGGTCTGCGCTTTCACGAGACACCCGGCGACGCACCGCAAAACAACACAACAGCAACAGCAATAGCAGCATCCAGCTTACGCGTGAGCAAGTTCCTCGGGAGCGTCGCGGCGCAAGACGTGGACGCGCTCGGAGACGTCTGTCAGCGCGTATACAAGGACACGTTTCCCGTGGCCGTCAGCGCGGGGAGGAGGAAGCCGCAGCCGCGGAGGAGGCGGTCGTGCCGCTTTCTGCTGTACACGGTGGAATCGCCGCCGCCGCCCTACAGCGAGAGACGTGCTGTTGTGGCGGAGCCATTGGCGTCGGCGTCGCATGAGTGGGCGGCGGCCGTCATTGCGCTGGCCCAGTCCGATGGCCTTTTGCAGAGGGATTAGAGTTGTATTTCACTTTTATAACAAACAAACTTGCTTTCAACATTTTGCTTACTATATACTTGGGCATTGTGGGGTATATTCCTCTATTGCGATAGATTCATGACAATACAAATACATTGATAAAACATGTGCTAGTTTCTTTGGTGCCAGCAAGCCAGGTGTGCCGTGCGAAACCATGTCGCTAGTAGCTGAATCGGGGCTTGTAGATTGTGCTGAGGCGGGATACAGAGATTCGGTGTCGTGGTTTGATGAGGTCATGTTGCACTGCTGTTGTAAAAATGCTCATGAAATGATGGCCTGAGAATGGGTTGAAGACGAACAGCATGTCCAGTGAAGTCGTGATTTGGTCCAGGAATAGCAGCAACTTGACAAAAGATGGTACAGATTTTTGAAGGCCGCATACCCTCAAGAGTACAACGTCACGTCATTGCAGATGTGCTGCATTTCTTCGAAACAGTTTGTCCAGGTGCGGCTGATCCAGGAATTCTTGTTTGACCGCCATCGACATCCAGAGTCCAGGGTCCTTTTGTTGCTTGCGGGAGCTAGACGCATCATCAGTGCAGACAATCACATCCAGGACACTCCAATCGCGTAGAGCAAGTTGCACAATTCCATATAAACGTCTGGGGAATATATACAAACCGGCGTGGCCTACCCTGCTGTCCGGATCTGGGCATACACGCACAGCATGGATGCCCTTTTCCCGTAGAGTGGTAGATGGCTAGCCAGAGCGCTTGTTGAACAGCTCTAGCTAGCCAAAAGCCCAGCCGGACAACGGGCAAGCCTCGTCGACCCAAAACCAAAAATCAACATGTACCGAATCAAACGGCCTTTTCCAAAAACGCCGATTGTAAAAATGATAAAACAACATGACGTAATCCAATCATTAATCAACAAGGGGTTCTTATCCAGATGACCGGGCAGAGAGAGTCCAGAGCCAGGGATGGCAATAAGAATCCAAGTTGGTGGCAAATCCAAAGAAACGAGAACCAAAAGAGGTATATCCGGCATTGGTAGCATTATCCATAACTGGAGCGGGCCAAAAGAACAAAAAAATCGCAAGCATTGTCCGAGGGAATAGTCCAGAGCGGGTGTCCGTGGATGGAGTCCAAGGGAGGAGATTATATGTACGCAGAGGGTATTCCGGTTTATATTCCATTGCGGGTCGTTGATGATGACATGAAAGAAAAAGGAGCAGAGGGCTTCGACTCAAGCACGCAAGGGGGAACAATGCAGTCACAGTATTGGAAGCTGTGTTAGCCATGGCGGGCGAGAAGCGGCGAGCCTTCTCTAGCGGCGAGGAGGTGGAGGTCGGTATTGTCTCTCGACAGAGTTCCTGTCGCTGTCCTGGTCACTACGACGCTTGTTTGAACCTGGCGGTTTAGGGCTGGCAGGGGGAGCAGAGCCACGAGAGAGGGTATTTTCTTCATACTGTTGCGGTTGTTGCTGTTGCTGTTGCTGCTGCTGTTGCTGTCCTTGGGCTCCATAACCAGGCTGCGGAGGAGGGCCTGCGGGCGAGGCTAGAGTAGGTCAGAAGACAATTTCAGGTGGCACGCAGCTACTCGCCGTTGGTACGCAACTGACCTCTGCCGTAAAAGGGATCTTGCGGCTGAATAGAGGAAGAATACTGCTGACCGCTTCCCGGATGAGGTCCCTGGTTTGAATACTGAAACGGGCCGCCGGAGGATTGGGGGTAGCCTTGCTGGGGAGGTCCGGAGGAAGAGTACATGGCCTGCTGGGGTCCAGGTCCAGAGGAGCCCCCGCGAGGCCCGGAGAATCCATCGTTAGGAGGGTAGCGCGGCGCCATGTTTGCACCAGTATTCACATAGGGAACTTCTTGGGCTTGGAATCCTGGGTTCATCAAGCCGGGTTGGTTGACAGGGCTGGCATATCTGGGATCGGGATTCACACCAGGGGGTCCTTGCTGGTAATTACCATAGCTGGGACCGGCGGGGGCGGGGGCATATGTTTGCTGCTGGGGGAAATTGCCAGTGGCACCGGTGTAGCCCGGGGCACCGGATCCTGGATATCTAGCAGTGTCAAAGGTTTCACGGGAGTTGAAGTGGTCCTGCTGCTGCTGCTGCTGTTGCTGCTGCTGGAAGGGGGGGTGCTCGGTAGGTCCATGGTGCTGACGCGATTGGTGCGTCTCGGAGTATCGATACTGCACTGCATGTGAGTTAGAAGACGGAGCCCCATGATAGTTTGGGCCATCTCGCGAGCCTTGGATACCTCCAGGGGTATTGCGCGATGTTTGAGCGCGGCGTTCGCTGTCCCAACGGGCAGAGTCTGCCTTGAGGTCTTCAATCATGGCCTAGCAGGGGTCAGGTTAGCAAGCGAGTCTGGTGATGATGAGATGGAATCCTGGCTCACGGTTGTCAGGTTCCGGTAGGCGGTAATGTAGTAGCCCTGGACGGTCTGTCCAGTCTGCGGGTTCTAAGTAATGTTAGCAAAGCTGGTGGTTTGGCGACGGGGTTGATTTCTAAGAGCGCACCTCATAATGACCAGGCCGCACCAGGGCATCGTTGCCCAGGTAGCGGCAAATGTCGGCAGAAATGACTTCGCGATCGATGCCATCTCTGGGGACGAAATATTCGTTCATGCGTGTGCTAGAAGCAGCGGTCGCAGGGGCGGCATTGCGGGGTTGTCGTGACATGGCGAGGAGCAGATGTGTAAAGGAAGAGGTGACGGAAAGAAGTAGGTGCCTCGGAGGAAGGCAAAGGGCGTGGGAGCGTCTAATATGCAGCGAGATGGAAAGCAGCGACAGGGGAGGGGGCCGACGAGGGGGGCGAAAAAAGGTCGAAGCTGGCGGCGGGTCAAGACGAAGTGGCGAGGTGTATAGAGACCGGGGTGTGAAGAGGGGGGCAAAGGGCACGAGTTGAGTGGTGATGGACTAATCAGCAAGGGCCTGTGAACATTTCGTGCGTGTCAGTGAAAAATCCCAAGAGTCAGAGAGGAAGTGGGCGAGGCGAGAGGGAGAGAGGCCAGGGGTTGGAGGAGGATTTGGATGGGAGGGGGAGGAGGGGAGGGGTTTTGCTGACCTGGCTGGCGGGCTTCAGCTGGCGGGCTATTTTTTCCCTCTGTTGTTGGGGACGAGTTGTGGTGAACAAAAAAAGCTGCAAAGGCTGGGCTGCAAGTCGTACCTAGGTAGGTTGGGCGTGGGTTGGGTGCCAAAATCAAGTCGGATGATGGAATTTTGGTGGTCAGTGGTTGATGTGCCCCAGTAGGTGTGTGAGACGAAGAGTCGGGTCGGCAGTCGACGACGAGGGGTGGTGCGGCACAAGATGGTTTGGGCAGCATTTATTGGCCTGGGATGAGGGATGATGGGAAGGGGACGAGTCGACATGTTTGACTGGTGGATTGGAAAGCTGGCTGGTAGAAAGCTGGTGAGGAAGCGGGCAGCGATGGTGGTGGGGCAGGATGCAGAGCTGCGGTCAGTTTTGTCCTTTTTTTTTTTTTGCTCTTTTTATTCATTCTGCTTGTCTGCCTTGGGTAATATTATAAAAGAATTGCCAAGTGTGTATTCGTAGCGAATACGGAGGAATAGTACCCGAATATTCAATACACGGCCAGCCAGCAGCCAAGTCCCGCCCGGATATTCTCCTCCCCCGCCCAGCAAACGGGCAACGTGCAACGGGCAACGGGCAGCGGGCATCTACAGTACCAGAAAGGACAAAGCAAGGCTTGCCGATATCATCATTACCTACTCGGCTTGCTCACTTTCCCACTAATCAAAAGTCCTTTCATTCACCATCCCGCCTGCCCGCCACCCGTCCGCCGCCCAGGCATCCACCATCTTGACCATTGCAGCCCAATACACGCCCAGACGTCTTCTCCAAGGACCTGCCTGCCACTAGGCCTCCAAACCCATTAGACACGACATTTATCATGCAAAATAAATTCAGACGACAAATTTCTTATTTCCAACGTCTATCCGCCTGTGAACCCAATTAGACCCCGTGCTCCCAATATTCGGCTCTTTCACTCTTTCTGCGCTTTCCACACTCGTGCTTGCACGCTAGGCTGTGGACCATCTGTCCTGCGGTGGGCTGCTGAGATGCTGAACTTCTGGGTCTCTCCCTGCACATGGTCGTGTCTGCCATGCACCAGATTGCCAGACACGACGCATGGCGCACGTATGTGTGTAGCAGATTCCCGGCCTTCCTTCCCTTCTGGCTGGCTACCTTGCTGCGGGACTGACCAATCGCCCCGAATTTTGTGCATCTGCCTCTCATCTCTGTGGCATACCTGCAAGGCAACATGGTCCTGGTGCGCGCACCAAAACAACAAAATTGCCGTCATTAGTTTGCAACGCCGTTATCCATCTTTTTGAATAACCTCGATGCACCAAATGCAAACTCTCGCAAACGCTTGCGATGCACTTGCATTGTGCGTCCACGTCTCTTCCACCCCAAGAGCCCTGACCGGTCGCGCCGCCCTGCGTGCCACCACCGCCATCGTCGCGGGCCTTTTATGCGCCGTTTCAACCCCGTGCAGCCCAATATTTGTGCAACCTGGGTAGGGCTCTGACACGCTCGACTGTGCCAAACTTGAATTTTGTCAGCATCATGCGCCCATTATGTCGTAGCGGCAGGTAGTCCGGTGATGCAGCTTCGCCCATGCCTCGTCACCCAGCTTCAGCCCTCTAGCTCTCGGCTCGCACTAGTTAGTTTAGGTACTAAGTTGGACACGCACAAAAAAAGCATTGTGCGAGGCGGGTGCCTGGCCTGGTCCCCGCTCGTGCCGCCTGTGGACCGCCTCCAAGTTGGGTATCAACGCCATCGGCCCAATCAATTGCCACGTTGCCACCCAACCCAACCACCGTCTTGGTTGCGAGCCCCGACCCACATGGCGACAAAGTTGGACATCAAGATCGATGCCGTTGATGGCAACAAATTACGTATAAATGTCGACGACGCATTGCAATAGCTCCTTGATGCTGCTATTTGAGCTTGTGCCAACAACTTGTCTCATCACCAAACATGTCGCATCAGCTAAATCACACCATTTCTACCACGACAAAGAGTGTCATGTCTCCCCACGTTGCGCCAGCTGCGGGAGACTCGAATTGCTAGGATGCGAGCCCAATCAATATCGGCCGGACTCTTGCCTTTTTTTTTTTTTTCGATGGACTGACCATCCTGGAGTTGAGACATGGATGATTATCCAAACTTTAGCTTGCTTTGGCCCTGTTCGAGCTTGTTGCTTCCGCCTCCGCGGCCTCCCCGTCGCGACGAGGACGACCCAGTGGAACCTTTGCTGTTTGTGCCACGCACCAGATTTCTATTCCGCGATCTTTCGGCGAATGCTGGCTTGACACGTTCTTCATTCTGTATATCCTTGGCCATATGCCAGTCCATGTGGCTTTGTAGTGCTTCCGGCATCTCCAACGAGGCGTCGCACCGTGCGCACCGCAACTCGCCTTGCTGGGGCTCGCTGTATTCAATATGTATGCCTGCGTCGGCTTCCACTTCCGCCTCTGCATCTGATTTGTGATGACCTTGGTTATTCTCCACGCCGTCACCATCTCGTTCCCGGACATGGGCCGCTGTAGCATCTGCCTCCGCACTAGGCGGCGTCTTCTCTCGCTGACCCTTGCCAAAGAATCTCTGAATGCCCGCTTCTTCTGCACGCACTCGTTTATGCGGCCGTTCCGGAGACGTGAGTGAGCTGCTGCCCTGCTCGGTGTCCTTGAGGGATATGGCTGCATCACCCTTGACTAGGAATGCTCCGATGCCCATGTTGTTCTTTATGCCGTCTTCAAATCCACCAACGGTGAGGCTGAGATTAGTGCACGGCCATATACTGCCATCGCCTAGGATCTGCGACAGCAAGTCTCTGGCCAAGCCTAGGAGTATTGTTTCGTCAATCGCCCTGCCCTGGGGTATGGGTATCTGCCGGCTCCGTGTCTGCGTTGTGTGCCGAGCGCTCAAGTGTATCGTTTTCGGTCGACGCTTATTCTCCAGCACGCCTTCTTCCACAAGTCTGTTGAAAATGTCTCCCACAAAGATGCGCAGCCATTTCACCGCCTGCTCTCGTGTATTGATGTGTGGTCTGAACGACTTGGCAGATAGCATAGACTTGAGTTGTGTTCTCGGGTTGACTTCACTTGTATCAACTCCGCGTATCGTGTTGTAAAGCCAGACGCCAGTCTCCTCCCCTAGCTTGGCCTTGAGCTGTTCCACGGACACGGGCAGCAGATCCTTGACTTTTTCGGTCCCAAAGATGCTCACCACTTGCTCTCCGAGCTTGCCACCCAGATTGCGTATCTTGGTCAACTTGAACTCGTGCAAAAATATGCCTACAGCCCTGTTTCGCACCACGGTCTGGCGATTGGGCTTTTTGAAGCCAGATCCGAGCTTGCTCAGCAGCTTGTTGCACGCCACGCCGGCCGAGCAGGTATACCGCAACCGCTCGCGGATCTCGGACCTCAGCCCACGGACAATTTCCGAGCCCACCAGAATCACCACGTCGTCCCAGTCCGGATCTTGACTCTCGCGCTCCTCGTCCAAGTCGACAAGTGCATCCGCCTGCCAGTCCAGCGCAGAAACGGACGGAAGTGGAAGTCGCTCCGTCGGGTCATTGTAAGGTGGCGGCTGCTGGAGCTCCGGAAACCGGTCGAGAAGAATAGAGTGCACCTGAGCTGACAGGTCCAGAAAAACCTCGTCGACGCTCGCCTTTTCCACGCGCTGCAGGTCCTGCGGGAGATGCTCGCGGACCAGCGCCAGGATCCTGCGTGATTCGAGCCGGTAAGGGTCGAGAGAGACCTTGTCTGTGGCCATGTTGGCGGCGGCGTCGTCGCGGTACGCCCACTTATCGTCTCCCTCGCGCCATGTCGCGACATGCTGCGCAATGAGATCCGGGCACGCCTTTTTGGCATCCAAGACGGAGCCTAGACGGCCACCGATCCCGGCCTTGCGCGCAGGGTAGTTGATAGCGATCAATGAATGCCTATCGATACATCAGCGACCAAGTTCAGTGGAACGGCGTACACCAGGCCAGAGGCGGAATGGAAAGCTCACCACTGTTGAACAGCCAGCGGTTGGTCGTCGGGTAGGCCCAGTCGGACCATCTCGCATTGCGCGTAAAATGCGTCGAGATCGACGTGCGCAATCACACGCAACGGGCTCGTTACAACATAACTCGCCATTTGCGAGAGGTGGCGGTACGTGAATTGGGAGCGCGTGCGGTGCGTTCCGTCGTCATGCTCCTCTGCGGACGACAGCGGCGCATATGGTCCGGGTGAAGAAGACATGTCTGATTTTTCTTGCAATAGCTCGTCCAAGTCAAATACTGATAGTGACCCATATCAGTTGTACTGGCAACTCGTCAAAACGCGCTTAGCTGTCGGGTTGTTTGCGTGCCTTAGCGATGCCACAGCACATGATCTCCGCCTCTTTCGACAAAGAAGCGCTCAAAATGCTGTTGATTCATCTATAACAATTTTCTTTGTGCTATAAGCATCATAGTATCGATTAACGGGAGACTTGGACAGATATGTTGATGAAGGCAAAAGTCCATGATGCGCGGGAGAAGTACAGCTTGTGAGAGCCCCACATGAGTTCACGGCCGTCATCGAGGCCGGAGCAGAAGTGTGCGAATCAACACCGACTTCAAGTTCAGTGAAATGTTGTTGAATCATTATTTCGTGTAAATTCTGGCTCATGGCCTTGCTATCTCAAGCCAGCGAAATTAGAAAAGAAAAAAAAGGCGCCAAGTTATGCAGTGCCCATCGCTATTTCCGCCATGGTTCAAATCCAATTTGCTATGCTTCCAGGTTTCCAATATCCCTATCGACTGTTTCGGTCCTTCATTTTGCTCGTTTCTTGCCAAAAGATGTTGACAACCTCTTGCTGAACAGCTCACGTCGACACACGACAATCTTTGAGAGCGCAAGACCCGAATTCCACCCCTCGATTTCAGCTTTTCCCTTCGCGACCCGCACGTTGCGATATCTCTGCGGTCGCTTCCTCAAAATCATTAAGATCCTGAACAGCGACGGCCAACCGATGCTGCAGCATGGTCATTTGCGATTGGAGTTGGTTGATGTTGGACTGCCAATACGCCATGTCATGGTGACGCCTCACAGGGTCCGCCTCGTACGCTTGAATGTAGGATAATTGGTGATAATGGTGGCGGATGTTATCTTCCGTGAGCTGAACGCTTTGCGTTGCCTCTTCAACCTCCATCTGAAGGCGCTGGCGCAATTTGGAGCCGCGCCGCAATTCGGCCATGCGCTCAGGTGGGACTTTGCCCGACATGCTGGCTCGCAGAATTATGCACAGTAAATTCTTGAAAATGAGGAGATATGATACCACAACGGTTCGATGCTGTCAAGCAGTATGCCGCCGAGGTCGCCAATACGAAAGAGGCTCGAGTCAGCTTACACTGTCGGTTACGCTTAGGCTGGGCGACGAGCCGCGCGTGTGTAAAAGATTGAAAGTTGTCGAATGTTTGAATGGATGAAGAAGAGGTCTCACTTTGGCGGTAGAGTGATGATAAAGTTGATGTTTGGTCTTGACTTTGATCTCTGGCTACGGGGCAAACTGGTTCGCGGGGCAGTCTCGGCTTTTGCCAGTTCTCAGAGAAAGCTAAAGGAAGAAACAAACTATTAAGCGCCGTCTCATCTGGCTCTAAGATTCACCTTTACTTACGGGCTTGAACTGGCCAAAGTTGAAATTTGGCAGTCAGTCAGGATCTAGAAAACGCAACGCAGACCAAAAACAGTACACGAAAAAAAAAAGAAAAAAGCCGCTGGGTGCGAAACGAGGAAAAGGTATCAAGGCTGAAAATTGAACACAGACTGGCTCAACAAATTTATAAAAAAAGCTTTGGCCGTTGGCTCACGAGAGAGGGGAAGTGGGCGACAGCCGCGGATTTATTATTATCATCTACGAAACTAACTGCCAGAGACAACTATGCATGGACGTGGAGTTTAGACAAGGAGCCGAGCAAAGGGAGGGGTAAAAGTGCCAGCCAAGACGTTGCACCTCTCTCGCGTGGCTGACCCCTTCCGGCCGGCGCATCGGACTTCGCTGTAAATGCACTCGTCGTGGTGTTTTCTGTCTGATGAACTGTTCTGTCGACGGCCAGAAGACCACACACACACACACACACTGTGATTGTGACACACAGGCGCACCCTTGCTCGCCGTGGGCAACTCGCCGTGGGCAGCATGCCGGTACATAAATACCCCGAAGAGGCTTGCGGCTTGCCACGACTGTGTCATTTTCAACGGCTTGTAGTTTTTGACTGAATCTGCGAGCTTTGTGGTGGATTCGCTGCGCATCCTGGTCTTACGGGCGACGAAGTGAACAATTCGGTCTGGACCGCGACGCCGATGGGGTAATCAGTTAACCAAACCTTGCCAGTATTATGCCTATTCTCGGCTTGGACTGTGAATGGGTGCTTTTAATTCCTGCAAAGCCGGTGCAGACGCTGTCATTTTCTGCTCCTCGTACTACTAATGCAGTCTCTTCCCTCCTTGCATCTCCGCTGTCCCAGCCCCGTGCCCCCTTCCAAGACCTGCAGCAGTCGTTGTTGCGCTTCTCCAGACCAAGAAACATAAAATGGCCATCTTGCAAATCTCACGTTCAAATCATTTGCAAGCGAGTCAAACGCCTTCTTGTACACCCGCCAGGGTTGAAGAGCATGTACTCGGTACCAATGTTGACCGCGCTTGGATTGTCGAGCACTTCAGCTGATGCGTCCTTTTTCATCGTTCGCATAAAGGATGGCCGCACAGCATGGGGAAAATATATGACGCAATATGGCCTCGAGCGCCTCCGAGCGACAAGGTTGGCAGCCAATATATGTATGAGCTTTCAAGAAATCTGATAAGCGACGTGTTCCCAGCACAATGAGGGGAAGTTGCCTGTCGAGTCAACAGTGTGGAATGGCGCTTCAGTTTCTGACTGCCACTTGAACTATGAAATGCCTCCTGCCCCCCCTCCTCCCCTCGCGACCAAGTAGGAAGAGGGCTGAAGATTGCGAGTCACGGGCTCTAAATCTCTCTGCTAGCACATCCTCAACGTCACAGAGTCTCGCAGCTGCCACGACAAATCAAGGTGGCCTGAGAAATTGGCGGAATGTGTCCGTGTGTCCCAGTGGGCTGAGCAAGCCAGGTTTCCACGATGTGCTCTCACGAGGGCGCCATCAAAGCTTACCCTGCACCATTTGCTGCGTGTTGACTGTCGCACCCACGATGACTTCAGGTGCACAGAAGTATCGTTCTCTTGTAGTTGTGCTTTTCTTTCTTAAGGCCATCTCTATGAAAGTAAACAGGATTATGCTTTGCCAGGCTAGCTCTCGACCAGCAATATCCAGAAGCCCTTCAATTTTTTACATTCCACGACCCCTAGATACCTCGAGTTTCTAATGTTACGTTCTTTATATTTAGTAGCTATAATCTGTATTTTTTAAGGATTATAAGCTAAGAGCTAATTAACTGTCAGGGTCATGGCCTGAGGAGAGTCACGCACGAAGGAACACACGGGCAAGGGAAGCCGGGCTATATATCACGTGCGAGGAAGCACATATATAGAGATAAGCTACTAACGAGTTAGTAGGGAGGAGGTAGCGGTAATTCCATTATTATTATTATATATAAGGATTATCTCGTGACTATAGTCCCTCTTAACTAGTAACCTTATAAGATTACCACTACTACCTAGTATCTAAGACGCTAAGCTACTAATAGTATAATAACTAATAATACTTTATCTTTATAAGACTATATTAAAGTAGTTCTAAGTAGCTAGTAAGCTAACTTACTAAGCCTAATAGATTTACTAGTAAGTATTATAAGTATACCTATTAGTATAATATCTATAAAGGAGATATAAGCTAATATCTAATATATAGTAAATAAGTAAAAGAGGAATATATTAGCCTCTTATTATAAATAAGTAATTAAGGGCTAACTAATTAAGGTTACTCTTAAACTAGGAGAATTACTAAAGGAGATACCTTATTAGAAGAGAGTAGTAATAATAAAGCTACCTAATACTATATTTATTATAAAGTTATTTTAAAAATATATTAGCTTTATAGTTACTTTATAGATATATTTTTAGGTATATTTAGAAGACTATATAGATAATCTTAAGAAGGTTATATATATTATATAATACTTATAAGGAGATATATAGACTTAATAGGCTTATTATTTTATAGTAAATTTAAAAAGAAGCTATAAAGGTTTTACTTAGAAAGACTTTAATAGGTAGTATAAAGAAGAACTTAAGGATATAAGTATTAGGGTATAAAGGGCTATATATAACCTTATATAATATAAATATAATACTAGTAAGCTAGTAAGGAAGTATTTATATTATATAGAAAATATAGTAATAGAACTACTAGACTTATTACCCCTTATATTTTATATTACCTTAGTATTAGAGGGGCTAAGTGGGTAGATCTAGATAGTAATAAGTAATAGTAGTATACTAGCTATATAGAAGGAGCTAGAAAGCTATATAGAGAATACTAAAAGGGCGGTAGGAGTACTAATTAGGACTAAGGATAGCTAGAAGCCCTACTTTAGCTATATAACTAAAGAAGGAAAGTAGACTAGCTAGTAGAACGCCCTAATAGCGCTATAAATAAGTAGTAGATTTACTAGGTATTATAAGTATAGGGGAAATTACTTACGCTAAGACTATATAACACCTAACTATACTATCTATAAGGGGTCCTATATTATAGAAAAATATTAACACTAGCTAATATTAAAAGTTATAGGGATTAAGTAGGTAGTAGCTAGTAAAGATATAGTGACTTTTCTAAATAATAGGCTAGTAAAGAATAGATAAATAGAGGAGCTCTTATAAGATAAACCTTACTATTATATATATCCTAGGTATAAATAGCCTATAACTTTATAAACTAAGCGCGGCTAAGAAGTTATAATAGTGATAATTAATACTAAAAGTAACCTAAGCCTACTTAATAAGAGGCTAATAGAAGGGTTATTAATTTATACTAACTATAAACTATTCTAGTTAGAATATTTAATATTAAAAATAAAGGTACTAATAAAAAGGGAGATAGTAAAGACACTTAAAGTTATAGATAACTTAAGATATATAAGGTAGATATAAGTTCCTTTCTTAGTTATAGATCGCTTAGATAATATAATACTTAGAAGGTAATAGATAATAGAAGAAGGAGTTTTAATCTATAAGGAACTAGACTACTAAAATTACACTATTTATTAAGGGAGTATTAAGTTAGTTATAAGTGTATAAGGAGCTTAGCGGGTAATAAGGAATATAAAATTTATAATAGTAATTATAACCTAGGAAGATCCTAAGGCAATATTATTAGAAGAGCTTTATATAAAATTACTAGAAGAATACTATAACTTTATAGAGCTTTTTTTTATAAAAGAGGTAGTAAAATTACCTCTATTAAGTAGGCTAATATATATAATTAAACTAGAAGATAGTAAGATCTCTCTATAGGGACTAATCTACTTACTTATAGAGAGGGAGCTAGTAGAACTCTGTGAATTTATTAATAAAAGATTAAAGTAAGGATAGATAAGAAGATTAATAAGCTTAGTAGGAGCTCCTATCTTATTTATACTAAAGAAGGGGGGAAAACTCCACTTATATATAGACTATTATAGTCTTAACTAAATTACTAAGAAAAATAAGGCGTTATTATTACTAATTATAAAAATTATAGACTATCTATAAGGCGTAAAAATCTATATAAAGCTAGATATAAAGGATATATATAGATAGCTAAGAATCTATAAAGGCAATAAGTAGAAGATAGTATTTTACTATTACTATAGATACTTTAAGTACTTAGTTATACCTTTTAGACTTACTAGCGTACTAGTTATATTCTAGGAATTTATTAATATTACCTTATATAAAGATATTAATTATATTTATATAGTATACCTAGATAATATCTTGATTTTTAGTAAGGAGCCTATAGTGTATATATAGTATATTTAATAGGTACTTAAAAAGCTATAAAAAGTAAGCCTTTATTTAAACCTAGAAAAATATAAATTTACTACTAATAAGATAAAATTCCTTAGTTTTATTATTAAACCTAGTTATATTAAGATAGATATAAAATATATTAAAGTAGTTATAAACTAGCTATAACTAATTAGTATAAAAGAAATTTAAGTATTTATTAGCTTTATAAGCTTCTATAGAAGATTTATTAAGAACTTTAGTAAAATCACCTACCCCTTACTAGAAAGAATAAAGAAGGGGAATCTAGTAAAGTTTATATTAAATACCTATAAACTTAAGGCATTCTAGTACCTAAAGATTTTATTTAAAAAGGTACTTATTCTAATATAGTTTAACCTAGAGGCTTAAATAAGAATAGAGATAGATATATTAAACTTTATAATAAGTATAATTATATTATAGTTATAAGGAGGTTACTAGTACCTAATAGTGTTTTTATTAAGGAAACTTAGAGGCGTTAAACTTTAATATTAGACACTAGATATAGAGATATTAGTAATATTAGTAGCATTCTATTAATAGAGGCACTATCTAGTATACCCTATAGAAACTATTAAGGTTATAATAGACTATCTTAATTATAGCTATTTTATAAAGAAGAAGATACTATCTTATAGATAGGCTATAACTTTAGATAAATTATTACTATATAACTTTAAGATTATTTTTAGAGTAAGTAAGTTAAATCTTATAAATACGCTCTTAAAGTAAGTAGACTATAAGGTTAATATAAAGGAGTTATATATAAAGTAGCTTCTACTATAGTTCCTAGAGTGATTTAAGGAACTAGAGTAGAAAAAAGGAAGTATATAAATTTACTATACTAGAGCTAGTTAATAGAATACTTAGGTGGTTAGGAGTAATAAGTATATGACTATATTACTAGAAAGATATAGTAAGGATATATATACCTTATAAAATAATAAAATATTATAAGAGTATTTACTTAGAGCTTAATAGGGAGACGTCTTTATTAAGTAGATTAAGAAGACACTATATAAAAGTGGAGAAGAGATAATAAAGATCTAGGGTATCCTATAGTTAGAAAACGTAGAAGGATTCTTAATAACTAAAGGGAGGCTATTTATACTAGTTAGTATTAGATTAGAAATCTTATAACTATACTATAATAACCTTATTATAAGATACTAAGGAGTTTATAGGACCCTTTATAGGATTATAGCTTTATTCTTTTAGTAATTAATAAGAAGAGATATAAAGATATATATTAAATATTACTATATATATTAGTTAATAAAGGTAAGAATATATTAACCTTATAGTCTCCTTATA
>JAEIJG010000529.1:0-25077 GCA_037289395.1 Beauveria scarabaeidicola
AAGCTTAGTATAATAAAAAAAAATACCTAATAATTAATATTATAGTACTTTAATAAAGTTATAAATACTATAAAGCTACTAAGATATAATAGATTAATAGAGATAATAACCTAGCTAATATAATAATAAAGGTATTACTAAATAAAGCTTTATTTATCTTAATTAAGGAGAATATCCTAAATATTTACCTTAAGGGATAGGTAAAGAAGGAGAGGGTAAAGTATAAAGGAGAGAGTAGACCCTAATTTGCCTTAACTAGGGGTCCTAACTAGTATAACTAAGGGAGGCTATTATAGCCTCTCTTAATTATATAGTTAAAATCTAGGACTACTAGGGGGGGTGATAGTCTTAGAAAGAAAACTAATAGCTATAATATTTTAGAGATACCTTCTCTTAAAGAAGTTAAGAATAAGTAGTAGTAGCTATATATTTACTATAATATTTTAAAGATACCTTCTCTTAAGAACCCTTCTTTTAAAAAAGCTAGTAATTAATTAGTAATAATTATATATTTACTATAATATTTTTAAGATACTTTCTCTTAATAAGGCTAGCTAAAACTAATTAGTAGTAACTACCTATTTACTATAATATTCTTTAGACGCCTTCTCTTAGAGCCCTTAATAACTCTAATACTAGGATTATAGCCTTTAATAGGCCTAGGGGGGGGAGGAATCCTTTATTCTTTATATTAAATAGGAAAGACCCCCCTAAAGTAATAGAAGAAGTAGATTTTCCTTTATATAAGTACTAATAGCGGCGGTAGTAAGAGGAGGTTAGCACTAGAAGAATAAGGTGCTAATAATAGTATATTTATTATTTTTTTTTTCCTTTTTATTATATTTTTAAGTAAATTAGCTAGAATTAAGCTATAAAGAGATTTTACTAGTATTACTTAAGGCACTAGCTTAAGTAGCTAATTATATAGATGCCTTAGATAATAGCTAGTTATACCTTAGAAGAGCTAATTCACCTTACTTTACTTATAAGCTATAGAGGCTATAGTAACTTAACTATAGATAGCCTTAATTATATATAAATAGAACCCTTTTTATATCACTTAATTAAGACCACTAAAACTAACCCACCCTATTCTAATAATAATATAAAAATATATTAATATAAATATAAAATAAAAGATATTTATTATATACTTTTTTAATATAAACTTATAAGCTAGGACTATAATTAGTATTATACTCTTATTATAGTACTATTAAAGGATAAAAGAGATATACTTTATATACTTAACTACCTAGTTAAGAGTAAAAAAATAATAAAATAAGTATATAACTAATAAAGACTAACCTATATAAATATTAGACCTAGGGTAGATCTAGGATAAGATAGATATAGAGTAGGTATAGAGTAGATAAGGAGGAGCTAAGGCCTAGTAAAGGGGATACCCCCCTTAAGGGGGGTAAAAATAAAAATAATTAAGAAGAGGGGCCTTACTAGCCCTTACTAGGAACTAATATATAACTAGAGTTAGATAAAGAAGTAAAGGTTTTCCTTTAAGGAGTCTAGTTTTTCCCTTACTTATAAAAATAGTAAGATTAGATAGGTATATATAGGCCTAGTAAGTGTAATTTAATAATAATAATAAGATTAATATCTTAATTCTATTAATATTAATTAAAATAATAATACTTATTAAATTATTATAAAACTCTTTTATTTAACTAGATTTATTATAATTAAGGTGTTTTTTTAATATAGTATATAATTACTTTATTTACGTATTTATTATATAAAAATATAAACTAAACTAGTTAGTTAAGATAGTCTTATTAGTATTAGTTATAATAATATAAATATTATATAAAGTTAATAATAATAATAATAATAATATAAATATTATATAAAGTTAATAATAATAATAATAATAATAATAATAATATTTATCTTAGAGGGGTTTATTAAAAATTAAATTAATATATATTATTATATATAATAATATTAAAGAGAATAGAAAATAATATATATAAAAGAATACTTATTAAATTTATATTAAGTATATTATTTATTTTTCTTTTACTTAAATATTTATATAATTACTTATAAGCTAATAAAAAAAGGAGATTTATATATTATTATTAGGCTTATATATATATAAATAATTATTTAAAATATTATTTTAAAACTTAATTAAGTAAATAAAAACCTTAATATTATAATATAAATTTTTAATATAATCTTTATTATAAATAATAACCTTAACTAAAGGATATATTAAAGTAATAATAATAGTAATATATATAAGCTATAATAACTAATAAAGTATTATACTTTTAGTTAATTAGAAACTTTTAAAGGGAAAAAATATCTATTATATACCTTAATATATATATAAAACTAGGTACTTTTTCTTTAAGATCCTTTCTTTTATTCTTTATATATAATATAGAATATATTACCTAAAACCTTATATCTTCTAGTTACTTATTAACTACGCCTCTGATCATTTGACTCATCATTTGTAAGCTCAGAGATACCCAATTGCTGAGAGATTATGCGCTCGGCAACACCAAGTGGCCACGACGCATATTCACGAAAGCGCTCATTACATCTACCATGAATGCATCTCGGTTGGGCAAATTGCGAGTACACCAATTTTCGAATGCCTTGAGATATTTGTATCGGCACAGACCAGTGTGCTTTGCGCCAAGATACCGTGTCATGTCAACAAACACATCTGTCGGCGACCCTGTCTTGTTGCCCGCCTCGCAGCCCATTGAGGAAGAGCTGCTTCCCGGCTACGTTGCTGATAATTATTATCCAGTGCAGATTGGGCAGGTGTTTGATGCTCAATACAAGATTCTATGTAAGCTGGGCCAGGGAACTGGCTCAACTGTGTGGCTCTCAAAAAGTCTGCGGTATGTTATCTACAGTGTTAGGGAAGAAAGGTGCTCTGGTTTTTCTGACGCGGGACCTAGTGATGGAGGTTATCGTGCACTAAAAGTCTGCACTATTGAAAAAAACGGACATCTCATACAGCAATCCAAAAATGAGATGGCGGTGTTGGACTACCTCAAATCGTCACCTGTTCAAAAACATCCAGGTCAAGCGTTCGTTCGCGGAATTCTAGACTCATTCGAGATCCCCGGGCCCAAGGGCTTGCACACGTGTTTGGTGTACAAACCTTTGGGAATGACATTCACAGAGTTGCGCAATCGCATGCCCGAAGGAAGGTTTGAGCCCCGCATGCTACAAGGCGCGCTGCAAATTCTCCTCATATCCTTGGATTACCTCCACAAGAATACCGTGGTCCATACAGATATTTCTCCTAATAACCTTCTTTGTGGTGCAAATGATATGGCGCCTTTTGAACAACTTGAAAAGTCGGAGCAAGCTCAAGCGTCTATACGCAAGGTCCTCGGTGGCCGCACCATCTACCTTTCGCGCCAGACACCGAAGACGGACGGCGATCCGGTACTAGCAGACCTCGGCTCGGCAAGGTTCGGGAAAGAACAGTACGAAGGTGACATTATGCCGTTAGTCTACAGAGCCCCAGAGGTTATTCTGGGTATGGAATGGTCCTCGAAAGTAGATATATGGTCCGTCGGTGTTATGGTAAGCTCTTACATCTCACCTGGAGAGTTCCTACTTACTTTGCTAGGTTTGGGATTTGCTCGAAGGAAAGCGCTTATTCTTAACCAAGAACGATGGAGCCAACGACGATGAGCAGCACTTGGCAGAGATGGTTGCCTTCATCGGCCCGCCGCCTGTGGAATTTCTGCAAAGAAGTGAGAGATGTGCTCGCTATTTCGATGAATCCGGTAAGCATTCTTACAACGACAGCAAAGATCACTTCCTAGCCAGCCACAGCTAAAAAAAGGTAATCCAGGTAATTGGCGGGGATCTATTCCAGTTCCGACAACGACTTTGGAAGAGCGCGTAACTCAATTGGATGGCCAAGACAAAGAACTGATGCTAGGCTTCGTCCGCCACGCTTTGCGCTGGCTGCCAGAAGAACGGCCACCCGCTGACGAGTTAGTATATGACGATTGGCTGATGCAGCGGTATTCAGAACTTGATGCGTGAAGGCTTTCACAGGCCGCGGCTTTCTCCCCGTCCTACAAAAGTATTCCGGGGTATCGTATTGACTCACGCGAATGGATGTCCGCCAGCCGTTGCCTTTCAGCCCGCTAGGTGCATTGGGCAGTGCTGTTTGAAGTAGGTAGTCCACTGTAAAATATCTTTCTACGAGGATTTGGGATGAAATACAGCATAACTTGTCGCTATAAATATATAAGACATGATTACCAGTTTGATGCGAGAGTTAGTTATATTATAGACTATAGGAGTTCTTATATATAATACTTTATTATTATAGGTTTTCTAGTAGTTCTCCTTATATATTATACTAGTAGCTATTACTAGAAGATATAGTCTCTATTATATATTCTACTCTACTAAGTAAAATAGAAGAGAACCTAGAGCTAAGACTAAAGTTAGCTCTTATTGTGTTTTCGGGCGAAGTTCAATAAGATAGTGGAGATAGGTATATAACGTATGACGTTTATTAATTCTTAGTCTTCTTTAGTCTTAACGAATTTACTACCGGCTTATATCTTAAGCGCTTAGTGGGCGAGGTGTAGGTTGTTAGAGCTGGTCGCTATTACTCTAACAGTGTAGTCCGCTCTAAGGCTATTATTATTATGATAGAGCTAAATAATAAAGGTATTTGAAGAAAAGTTATCCTCGATATGCTATAAAACTCTTTATATGACTTAGAAGGTTAGACTATGCTAGTGTAGCTTGACGCTAGCGAAGACGCTGATTAGGGCAGATTAGCTATATCTAAAGGACATCGCATCCTGACTGCATGAAGGCTATTAAGATGCTAGATGGTTAATAACTTAGCGTCTAGCGGTAAGTAAGTGGTTTAATGAGAATGTGGCACTATCGCTTCTCTAAGTCTTTGCCAGGGGAAATAAGATACGTACTAAGGCAGGTGCTATTTTATGATTTAGTGTCATATAAAGTGCAGCCTTTTCACTATCGTAGAAAAGAGACGACTGCAGAACGGGATCATAGTCAGCAGCACATACTTTGATTCCTTCGGGCTCGTCATTATCGACGATCAAACTAAGAAGTAGCGTCTCATTGCAGCTGGACAGGCTAGAAGCATCAGACAGCTAGAACCAACTAGGGTTTCCGGTGCTATTAACAGCTTCGCTGCAACGCAAGGGGCATGGCTGCAGAAGAGAGGCCAGAGTTCGGATGTTTGACGCGAGCCACTCTTCTAAATCCTCGTCTCCCTCTGTATTAATCCCTTCGAATTCGGAGTGGGCACCGGAGAGGACACCAGTGGAAAAAATAGCCTCCTGTGCCACGACCATGGCCGCCAGGTGAAGCATTGTAGAGTATACCACGAGCTGATAAGCTGCTAACCTTATTGTTAGCGGTTAACTCGCACTTTAAGCTTGAAAAAAAAGTTGGAGAAGAAAATGTTTATTGAAATAGTAGAAACGAGGTGCCGGGGGGGGCGCTACGGTGTGCCGATGAGGCTATTTAAACTATATACTATCTAAATACTGTAAAGATTTAAACTTGTAGTAACTTCTATAAGCCACGAACTAATTTCTTCGGTAGGACGAAATAACCAGGCTTGTATGCCTATTCTCACCTGCTCTTGCCGCAGAACCTTTCGTGCATATAGGGAAGTGGCCCGCAATGTCCGAGGCAGAGTTTTTCCCCGGCCTCACTGGTTTTCGTCTTCCTATATAGCCGAAAATAAAAATTGAATAGGTAGAGCTTATATAGTAGGACGAGCCCACTCCCGAGCGCAGGATATTGTATCGTGAGGATGGCGTGGGCTTGGCGGACCCCTAACTCCGTATGGCTGACATGGCGCTTGCCGTAGCGATGGAGAAGGCTGATGCGCACGAACATCTATAGGTAGTATGTCCTTTGCCTTCTCTATAATATGCAACACTATCGAATTTTTTATTACTATCCTAGTGAGATGGAGATAGGAATATGCGAGTTCTTGTGCGGCAACTATCGGGCAAGTAACCTAAAAGCTTGTCGGCAAAAGAAGAAGATGGTCACCCCAAGAATCTGTGAAGACCTATAAAGGACGCCAGAGGTTCTAATGCCCATCTCCATCTATGAGCCAAGTACCTCACGCTTCTTTCCTATCTACTTAGCTACCCTGATTTTTACTTTTTCGGTCATTGCATTTCTGCGTTCTACTATTGCCAGACCACAGTATTGCGTACAATTGCAGCTAAACGACAATATATATCTTCAGCTATCTCTACTAGCCGTCTCCTATCTTTCTGTGACCGCTTTAGCTGCTGGCTTTCAAGGATGCCTAGAGCGTATATGGGCTTTCCAAGCTTACAAGCTCGACGAGCTCAATGCTCCGGAGGATCGTTACATCGGGTTCAAATGCAACTTTTGGGGTGACCGCGAGAAAAGATGCATGGGTAAATGGGTTCCTTGCAGCGGCACAGCCCACGCTGGCAGATGCAACTTCGACGAATTCATTATGAGCTTAGGACGTGCACCTAAGCCTACCGGATGGGCGGTTTATCACCCAGGCACAGAGCGGATCGATATCGACGAAACAGCGCGTCTCTGCCATTCTCGCTACAAGGGCTCCCGAGCAAACGTCCCTAACTTCCCGGCTCACCACGTCTTGTATGGGCATAGAGGAGACTTCAACAAGTATACCGATAGGATGAGTCGAATCGTGGACGAGACGTACAGGAAGCACGGGCGCGCAAACAACAGAGACAGGTTCGACAATTTGGACGCAACCATGGATCGTATAATGGTCATCCGAGAAGGTGACCACGGAACTTTTGTCATTGATGACGCGGAGAAAAAACTTGGCCCATACATGAAGGTGGAAGTCGAGGACTTAGGGCCGGATCCCTTAGACCCGGAAAAACGACTGAGAGCCTTTGACTTCAAGGCAACTGCTCTTAGAGCTAGGGCTGACGGGGTAGCTGATTACGTGCAGAAGCTTAGGACGTTCGCTACCGAGTTTTACAGCGACGGGAAGGCTCGAAAACACCTCGTGTTGAACAGGGTGTATAGAAAGGCAAAGGACAGAGCTGTATCTTGCCGACGCTAGGTATATATATATCAATAGTCACGGAGGGAAGTAGAAAACATGGCAAAGCAGAAGCACATTCAACACATCCAGAACATACATTCAAAGAAGCAAACACAAATATATGTAGATTAGAATCTAAATTGTGCTATTTGCTGTCGGTATCTGCTGAATCTCCATTTCTCTTCTTTGCTGTTCCAGTTCCCTTTCGTATTCTCGTTGTCCCTCGGCAGTTTCAGCATCTGCCATCTGTTCTAACTCAACTGCGTTAACTATAAGACCGGTTCTTTTGTCAATGAACTTCAGGTTCTCCTTATTACATGCCCAGTAGTGCTCCTCCCAGGCGTCAAACCACATTGGTAACGCTTCGTGTACAACAACAACATGGTACAGCTCCACGTTTTCGAACCAAGTCAGGTTATTTGCCTCCCAGTGATACCATAGTTCGCACCCATTACTCCGCTCCAACTTGAGTCTTCTTATTCGGGGGGCAATATGCTCCACAATGTCGAGTCCACCTGCCCCGAGATCAATCATGTCCATGTCGAAGTTGATCCAGGCGTAGCGTTGCTCGGGCGGCACCGGATGTGAATACATGACCTTTTCATAGAGTCGTTGGCCGCGGCTTTCCCTACAAATCTGCATCACGGCCGGCACAGGGACGGGGAGGTATGGATCAGGACCCGTATCTTCACTAAGCCGGCTACTAGGTCTCCAACGTCGGTGGATGTCTCGATCGCCCCTTGACGCTCGGATGGCCCTGACGTCGACGTTTCTGGGCTGAACAGAATAGGCCCATATCAGAACGCGGAGTTCGGCTGGCAGTCTCAAAAACAGGTGAAACCCCGCCATATTCGAGGTATGTTGCGGTCAATGACGTTCGGTCCGAAGGCAGCGCCTAACTGACAGGGTTTGTTGGTGAAATTTCAGCTGCACAGATCGAAGAATTTGTGTTTGGATGACACAACCTCTTTTGTTGCAGAGCGGGTGATAGAACCCGTTTTAACGGTCGGCTACGCGCGGGATTTCTTAGCCCTACGGCTGGCCTATCGACGTCGAATTTTAAACAGATGTTAATTATAAGGGTAAGCCAAATCTGGTCCATGCGACTAGATTATTATTGGCTTGTATTAGCTCGAAAATTAAATTGTCGCGTGACCTCAACCTGACTCGACTCACTAACAATGGTGTTGGGTGTGGCGCCGCAGGCCACGGCCCACAACCTCAACAATAATTTGAATACAAGAATCATCATTAAAAATCCCTTCGTTCATCGGAAAGGGAGTCTTCATCTACGCCAATCTCGGACCCATCATTCGTTTCTATTTAGAGACTGTGAGCTATTTAGCACGACCCTGGCTATTACAGCCGTCTCCGGGCCGGCGCGTATTGACTAACTATTGGCTTGGCAATGGGGGCTGATCTGTGAAAGACGGTCACCAATTAGTAAAGGCAGTTCAATATCGAGTCTTGAGCAAGGTGCAAGCGGTGATAAGTGTGCAAACTCTAACGCTGACTGATATTGACGACGTCTTCGAGCAGCTCCAACGATAAGGTGTGTCGTCTTTCCAGATCGTTCCTACTGTCAACACCTCGATTTTGTCATTGACGCAGTAATGAAGTTGCTATTCTTGGTTGTCCTAGGAGCTGCGGCGGCAGAGGCCACCAGTACCCCTCTGTTAGACTGGGACCCAAACACTGTCGAGTCCTGTGTTGAATGGTACAACAATGGCATGGGAGAAACATGCGAGTACATCAGAGATTACTTTGGCATCACCCCAGAGCAGTTTTCCAGCTGGAACCCATCGATTGGCCTGGATTGCAAGCCGTGGGAATTTCAGTCGTACTGTATTGTGACCAAAGAGAGAAACGAAGAGTACTCGAGAACACATACAACCACAACCACAACCACGACCACAACCAAGACTACGGAAACTTTTTCTATAACAGCCTTGGGCCCATCGCCAACATCCTGGGCGGACAAGGGTTGCTTTGTCGAAGGAACAGACACCAATATTCTTCAAAAATCCATGAGTGGTGATGGCGATGATGGCGTGACCATTCCCAAGTGCCAGGACCTGTGCTATCGGGAACGAACCCGCTTCACCGGTCTCAAGAACGGAAACCAATGCTGGTGCAGTAACTATGTCATCGGAGACCACGCCACAAACCAGACCGACTGCAACTTGCCCTGCAGCGGCGACAAGGCGACAATCTGTGGCGGCAAGGATCGCATCAATGTCTTTGACGCACAGTATGAAGGGTTGCTCCCGATTGATTCGAGAACTTGGAGCGCCAGGTCTGGTACTTCTTCGTCGGCGTCCTCTGTTTATGCGGCTCAGTCAACCTCGGGAGCCATGAGGAACGCTATGATCTTTGGCAATTTCGGACGCGCCTAGGGAGCTTGTGCTAAAATCAGTGGGTCAAGCATATGACAAAGTGTAGCCAGATCTTAAAAGGTTGTTAGCCGGGACAAAGTTCAGAATGAAGATAGGGAAGGCTTTGAACCAATGATGATGGCCTTGATGGGCCAGGACACCACGGCTGGTTGTCAACTTCACAATCATGGTATAATTAGCTGCTAGAGTAGCAGCAATTATCAAGTAATGGTAGCAATTAGCAAAATGGAATCTTGCCAAAAAAACAAAACAACCCCCAATTCTCATATCGGCTCTGTTGATTTACGCTTTCCGGAGAGCAGCTGAGCTCAGCTCCCAGGCTCAGCTTCAACGCGACCTACGGGCGACGAAGTGAACAATTCTATCAAAATCGACCCGCGGTTTCGACGCCTGACACGGCCTTTCCAACGATATCATTCTCCATCACAGTGCCAACTGCCTGAGCACAGCTGACCACATCCGTTCACCTCATGTATATACCGTTACATGTGTTTTTTATTTAGCGCTCCTCAATTAGTCTGCCGACAGGCCCAGTTTTTCCAACCTCGGCACGATCCACATTGGAAGCTAAAGCAGGCGATAGCTGTGCATGAAATTCAGAATTAATGAATGGATTGATCAGGAAATGCTAAAGACGGGCTGAATTTAGAATACTTGCTTGACAGCCGTTTTGCTGCAGAAAGCTCATAGTTCACCAGGTGTAGATGTAAATGAAAAAAAAAAGACAAGTATATGCTTGTACTGGGCAGGCTCTCGTGTCGAGGGCTGCATTGTATTAGATGGGTTTGCAGAACTAGTAAGCTATGCCATGGGTAGAGGTACAAGAAAAGAGCTAATAACAAAGTTGGGTTTTTGATTGCAGGGAATGCCTTGCATGCACTATGCTCGCGGCATTATGCCAGCCTGCGTGATATGTATATCAATGTTGTCACACGTGTCCACTGGACGAATGTCTCCTGCATAGTTGAAAACAATCAAACAGAATCATTTGCGAAGAATAATGTGCCAAAAAGAGCAAAGTCGTGAAAGTCATCAAAGAGTATCTTGTTGGGGGCTTTGAAAGCCATTAGATGGTTTTGGGGACGGGTCCGAGAACGTCGTCGACCATGCCCTTCCAAAAGTCGCGAATCATGTGGCCGTGCTCGTCGGCGCTGCTCTCCCCGGCCGGCGCGTCGTGCACAAACTTGAGCTCAATGCCGTCGAGCGATAGGCCCTCGACGGCGGACAGTGGAGTGGCGGGGGCGACGCGATCCGGCTCGGCGGCGAAGATGGTGGGTTTGGAAAAGGCGGCCTCGGGGACGGGCGGTGCGGGGGCGTGGGCGGCGCCGTAGTTGTCGGGGAGAAGAGGGACGCGGGGGCCAGCGGCGGCGGCGGCGGCGGTGGAGGAAAAGTCCATGGAGGGCAGGATCATGGCGTCAAGATGCAGAGGGGGCACGCCGACCTGGCTGGCGCTCGAGTGGAAGGTCTGCATGAGGGGGCGGGGACGGTTGACGATGCTGGGCTGGGGTGCAGGGCGGTGGGTGGTGGTGATGCCGCGGGACTGGGGGGGAATTGTTGTCAGTTTGGTTGTACAGGAAGGATTGCGGGAAGAAGAAGAAGAAGGGAGGTGTGGAAGGAGGGGGAAAGGACGTTACCTTGTTGTGTTCGCGGTCGCGGAGAAGTTCGGCGTACTTTGGCATCAGTGGAGCGCCGCCGTGGTGAGCGGTGCTGTCGAGGAGGGAGCCGCTACTGCGGGAGACGGCAGCCGGGGCGGCGGTCGAGCTGATGGCGCGGGAGAGCTTGGCAACGGGAGCTGTGACTCTAGACATGATGGGCGGTGATGTGGTGATGTGTGCGAGAAAGATAGATATGGGCTGATTTGATGGTTTGTTGAGGGTCCGTGTAAATGCAAGCAGTTGGAGGTTGAGCAAGTCTGGCAGACTTGGGGATGTATATTTTCAAAATGTGTTTTTTTTCTTTTTTTTTTGTATTTAGAAGAGATGTACGTAGGCCTAATAAGAAGAAGAAGAAAAGGAAAGGGAGATAGGAGAAGAGGAGGAGGGGAAGAGGGGTGGGAAGCAAAGGGGCGCGTGACGGCGGCTTTAAATGTTGAAGCCGTTGAGTGTAGCCTCAGTGTAACTAGGACCTAGGTGCAGTGATGGGCTGATGGGGGGACTTGGCTTGTGCGACGTGGGCGCTGGCATGCTAAAGGGGGTACCTGCAGGACGGCCCAGAATTGGGCGTGGCAACGAGGTACTGTTTGAGACAGGGTAAGGTGAACACTAAAGGCAGGGCATCTTTTGGTGAGCTTTAGTGAGCTTTTAGTGAGCGGGCCCGCTGTAGCAAGCGCTGTTTGTCCTCAAAGGTGGGGGGCGGGGGGGGCCTGTGTATTCGTAGATGGAAGGTGAGCATTCCTGGCAACAACTTGGGAGCAGCATGGCTGTTTTCTTTGTCAGATGCTGCCGGACTGGCTATTTAGAGGAATTGCATGACTAACTTCCTACTGGTAGATTATTATTGCACCCACCCCTCCTTGTGCTTCTTTCCAGTTCTGGTTTTGGTGGCCAGCCATGTCGTCTTATCAAACGTCCCACCTTTGCTAGCGGCCCTCGCCTAGGTACACCGTACACCTACCTTTTGATAGTTGAAAATGGCTTTGACGGCTTTGACGGCTTCGACAACTTGCTTCGAGTACGGATACAAGACGCAGACATTATATGCGAGCTTCTGATGTACAAATATTACTGACCTGAACATTAATTGGGCAATGGAAAAAAACTGCACCACACAACACATGCACTCCTTTCCGGGTTCCGAAACCCGCTCTCAGTTCTCCCCCTCGTAAGACATCACTTGAAGCTTATTTTGTATTACTCCCCCTCTCACCCACCATGGCCTGTCCGCTGTAGTAATCGTGCATGTTCCCCCAAGCGAACTCGTCCCAGGCCCAGCCGTGGCAATTGGCTTATTATTCCCATGAAAACTCGCGCGCGGCCCCATTGAAAACATGGAATCGGAGAGAAAAAAAAGTAAATAGTTACTCGTGTTGCAGCCTCTCGGGGGGGGGGTTTTTTTTTTTCTGGTTCGCATTTTCCGCGAGCCCGTCCTCGAATATTTGGGGGGGTGTATCTGCGGGCAGGCATAATTTCACACTTGAATAGCTGAGCATCACCCTATTTTGAAACAAAACACACGATTTCCCCCTTTCTGCTTTCTTCTTCAGCAACGCAAGGACAACTCCTGCCAGAGCGGTCTAGACGTCCAGGAATAGCTACATTGTTGGGGAAACGAGATGAATAGACCGGGGAGGAGCCTCCTACTAGTACCTACATGATACATTGATACATGATATCTACATACTGTAAATTGTACTGGTAGTAGCCTCTGGGCGAGTCGCTTGGTCCACTCGGGGCACGTTTCCGGATTACCACCCTCCCGGCCAGGTTTCAACCATGTTGGGGGATCTATCTGCCTAGCCTGCGCTTCTTCTTCTTTTTTTTTTTTTCCCCTTTACAGTCCAGGTAATGCGAATGGCTGACAGAAACAGGCAAAATGCACAGAGTGCAAGGCCGCTTCGACATCTTCCAGCATGCCTACGCGCCTCGCCAGGAATTTGCGTCGGGATTCGTTGTCATCTCGCGGCGGGAAACCCGTCTGTCCATTTAAAAGCCAGGCTTGGAAATCTGACATGATGGCTGCTTGTTGGAACTCTTGGCCCCGCGTGGTCTGCTTACATCCGAGATCCCGTGCAGGGCGTTGGCTACAGCCTCGAATCACAATGGTACTGATCGATTGCAGGGTCATGATTGAAAAAAAAATAAAAAAGAAAAAAAAAAGAAAAAAAAAAGAGAAGAGAACAAGACACACTCGCGAAGACAACTTGCCATGTTTCTGTCTCTACTCCGTACGGAGTACTGGTATTCGTATTGTGGCCTCAGGGTTGTTGGGTGCCATCCATGTCGGTCCTCAACCAAAATCCCAGACAACCCCATGACATGCCCAGTCTATACAAAGGTCATGCAAGGGTCTGGGTTACACCTTGAAGGGGCCTTTCTTTTCTTTTTCTTTTTCTTTTCTTTTCTGTTCTTTCTGTCTTTCTTTCCTTCTTTTTTTTTTTGCCGTCTTCTTCGAAAATATACCACGTTGGAAATACCAGTCTTGTGCCGCTTCGGTTGGTTGATTACTACTGCGACAACTTGAACTGAGTTTCCCCAATGTAACCCTATTATTACCAGTAGCTTCTGGCTCGAGTCGCATGCCACCCATTCCATCTCGACATCGCACCTGCCAAGACGCGCTATTACGGTAGATGGTGTCAGAGCTTCTGCGACCTCTTGGCGCACCATGATACAAGCATAAATTTTGCGACATTCTAATTTCTAACCATGAGCTGAGCGCTAGTAAATAATGAGACGCTGCATACCCCCCCTTTTTCATGATGCTTGAGGGGGGGCTGTGAAACCACTTGTAGATCTCGAATCCCCGCAATCGTCGTTCACTATTCGTAATCTTGGTCGGCGGCCTCACGACGCTACAACGGTTGTGGGTGTATCCTGATTCCTTTAGCTTCCGTTGTCTGCTCCCCTCCTTTCTCGCTCTCCGCTTCCACGTCCACCAGGCCGACTAGTCATTGAACCCCCCCGCCGCCGCCAATGCTGTACCCGAGGTCCCGAGCACACGAGCCCCCCTTCGGGCCGACGCCGCCAAAGCCGCCAAAGTTCAGACGGGAGCGAGGATGCTGCTTGGCTGTAACTGGCTAGCCGGAGCCGTCCGCGTCTTCGGGCGCCGGGGGTCCTCGGAGGGCTGCGCGATCTTACCGGCCACGGGCATCGGAGGTCGGCCGGTTGATGAGCCGCACGGGGAGAACTCAGCGTAGCCCGCGACTCAGCCATCTGGACGGACTGCCGCTGGTAGCCTGCGCCGTGGCCTCGCTGTACGACGGTGGCGGGTTACTCGTTGCCAGACGCCATGATGCGTGTGTCTTTCATGGGAATCGGGATGGATTTGGTGTGTGGTTAGATGTAGAGGAAGCATTCATGCTCTGTGCCAAAACTTGATCCGGGTTCTCGGAGGCGTTGCTGGCCTTATCATAACATATGAGGGCATCGCGAGGCTGCGCCGCGCCGCCTCTGAGTGGCCACGCCTTGGGCGAGTGGCTTGCGCCGCGGCGTCGAAGAGGTGTCTAGAACGCGGGGCTGGAGTTTGCCTTTACATGACACCTTGCTGCAGTGGCCTGGCTTTTTTTTTTTTTTTTTTTTTTTTTTTTTTTTTTTTTTGCAATGACTGGCCTGGATAGGCCCGTCTTGAGCTTGCGAGAGTCTCGCACGTCGGCGCGACACTACCACGCGCAGAAACAGCGTCAGGATAAAGGGTGATGAAGAGGAGGCAGTGAGGCGCTAGTCGCTGACTATAATGCAAACGAATCTGCGGATCACAGGAGGGACTGCCAGACATGAAAGCTGAATCTCTTATGATGATTGTACATTTTGGTTCTATACCTTTGTTATAATTTTCCATCGGAGGGTTGCTTCGTCATCGACATAGTCTGAGCAGTGCAACGTTGCCACGCTGAAGTTTATTTCAGGCCGTTCTCAAAATCTCGTACCTGCTCATGTCCTTCTTAGAGATTTTCGTTTTGTATTCTGACAGCCGGTCGACCTTGGCATCGGTCGGCGTGCTCTCAGCCGCATGCCGGAGACTTGTCGCTACGGTTGGGCAAACAGCGCTGAATCCCGCATGTTGCTCTGACCGTCATGACGGCGAGAGACTCGCGTGCTGTCCCCATGGTCTCCACGTATATTCCAACTCGGTCTTGTCCACGACAGTTGGCAGCCAATGGTCCCGTACTTTGGAGCTTCCCCAAGTGGTCGTACCATGGTGTCTGCAGGGCAGGAGCTTTGGGAAGCCATTTTGCTCGTCTCGGACAGCTTTGACGGCGTAAAGCTGAGCCAACTTGGGCTGAATTCTGAAATAAAGAACCGGAATTGTAACTTTACTTGACCAGAAGACAAAAATCGCGCCATGAAAACCCGTCTTCGGGACACTCTGTCATGCGTGTAGCCGCATTTCAGCCTGTTTCCAGCCTCTATGCCGCAGTCTCTTTCCTATACATGTAATTCGTCGACACAGGCTGATACTGCTTGTCTCATCGCAATTATTCGGTACGATTCAGAGTTCTAGCGTGATCTTCTCGAGTGGCATGGATTATGTGCCGCGCATTGAAGTAATAGTCATCGTCGGCAACGTGACTAACAATGGCAGAAGAAAGTCTCGGCTGCACCTGATGCTGGTCGCCGGCTCGTGGATTCGTAGGAATGTCTGCAAAAGATATATCAGGCTAAACATGAAATGTTCTTGTCCTTGTCTTTCCCATTAGCCCCGCGCCAATATCGAATATTCAATGCATGCTGTGCGTTCCATGGCTGGCGAGAACAGCGTCCCACTTTGAGATGAGGGGTTCAGCAGTCCAGCTGAACGCTGTTGCATCGCATGTGGAAAGATTGCTAGTAAATGGCGGCTGAAGTGTAGCAACTTGGCTTTTTGCCAGTGAGAGGAGAGAGGGTTGTGGTTTTTTTTTTTTTTTTTTGGTGAAATCACTGGGACATGCTCACATGATCTAGACAGCGGACGACAGAAAAGACATCCAGCTTGGCGGAGTGGATGTGTGTCTTATTGATTGGATGCTATGACTATCCACCACTGTTTCTATACCAATGACCGTTGATCCTGCAGGAATCGGCAGTAAATGCCGAACTATTCGGCCTCGTATTCTGCAAGAGGGCGAATGGGGCGACCCGTTGCAGGTTGCATGCGTCGTCTTGGCGCTGAGAGCTGAGTGCAGCGTCGCACAGGGCCATACTACAAAGAAAGAAAACCACTACAAAGAAACAATAGTATAAATAGCCAGTCTAAAAGGAAGGGGCTTCTTTTCTTTTTCTTTTCAAAATACTCTCTAAACTCATTCCCAATCGACAGAATAAAATCTTTTACAATGTGGTTCTCCAACGCCTTGCTTGTTGTCTTGTCCGCCGGCACGGCCCTTGCGTGTACGATCCCGACAGACACGCTCAGCAACAACATCAGCCAGGGATTCGCCATTCAGGTCCAGAATGCATCCTACCCCGTCATTCACAACCGTCTCATGAACCTATGGGCCGCCGGCGGAGGGGATCAGCACCTGTATCTCAGCCCGGCCGGCGCGCCGGCAAGCGACCTGACTCTTGTCAATGGTGTCATTACCCAGCTCAGTGGCGGCAAGACCATCAGGGCTGTCATCAATGGCGAGGTAACGAGCCAAACTTGTTGTGATTTCACTAATGCGTCGTGCTGACCGAAAAAAAAAAAAAAGTACACGGCCTTTGACGACACCACCAAAATGTTCATGACCGAGCGCGGTGATCCTCGCGCGATTTACGACGTCAAGTACGGATGCAACCAGGATACCGACGCCGTGCAGACGGAACTTGCGTTCAAGGAGCGGTCTGGTGTCACCGGTGGCCACTTGTGCGTCAGATTGGCCTCGGGAAACAGATATGAATTCCGTTACTCGCCACCAGGAAACAACTGTGAGTACTTTGCTTGACTATGGCTCCTCGCAACGTAAACTTGCTGACACATGTGGACGTAGTGGTCAACGATCCCAGCCATCTCTGCATCAAGGTCACATTAGCTGTTGTGAGAAACTAGAGCACGCGGCTTGCGCTATATGCATTGGAACATTGTTCGAATTATGCCAGTTATATACAGTCTTGAATACTCTAGCAAAGCTAGAGCCCATCGTCAACAACCCCGCCCCCAATCAATATATATAGTGTACAAATATGAATGCTCGCTAGGGATGTATATGCCATCTATAGATCTAAGCCGTAGGTGTAGCAGCGTAAGGTCCATACTCATATCTCTTGTTATTTTCCTCCACCCACCATCGTGCGATGAAAGCGGCTTCCTCGGCCCACCGGGCTTCTTCTTTAGTGTAGCGACGCTGGATCTTATCCAGGAACGCTCGGAACTCGAAAGCCTGCACCGAATCGGTGTCAGTGGGATCCGCCTCGAGGTCTGTAAACTGCCACTCCACGTCATGAATGACAGGAACGACGAGGCGCCAGTTCTTGCGGCGTCTGTCGCGAACTCCCAGCATGGCCCGCCCGGGGTTCATGACCACAAATTGCCAATTGCGTAGTTCTTGCTCCTTGACAACCTCTGTAGGGTTTTCGACTCTGTATGTAGAGTCTTTGAGTTTGCGAATGAGGGACTGGCCTTCGTAGTTTGCCAAGAGGTCACCAGCAGCCTTGCTCGCGGCCTCGGACAAGGAGCCGGTTTCGCGGAGTAAATCTAGAATCGTGGGCAAAATCTCCATGGTGCTCACAGAGTCATCAATGTCGATCGGAGGAAGACCCGGATGAGATATGACCACGGGCACATGATTGCAACCGACATTGGGGTTATGGTAGGAAGCGGGCCTGTTATTCTCCGGCAGAGAGATACCGTGGTCTCCTGTGACAATGACAAGAGTCTCGTTGGCAACGCCTTGGTCGTCCAGGACGCCCAGTACCTTTCCGAGCCACCGATCGTCGTATCCGACCGCATTAATGTAATGCGACAGATCATCCCATCGGCCGTTGGCAAGTGGAATATAAGCTTCTTCTGCGGGAATGGTGTATGGGTGGTGGGTCGTGCTGGTGAGATGCGTCAAGAATACACGTTCATTGCTTTGTTTCGCAGAGGCGAAAGCATCGCGAACATAATCCAGTAACGGTGCCTCGGCCATACCAAAGTAGTTGATGTCCGGGAGGTCAACTTTGCCAAATTTGGCCGAGTTGGACCGCAGGTAGCGCGCGCTAATGATATTCTCTTTCGGGAAGCCGAATTGCTCAGTGCTCGCGTCGGCGTGGTCGTAGCTCAGTGTCACCGACTGGAGATACTGAGAGCGCCACGGGCTCTCGGCACCGTCGTTTTGATCGATATGCGAGAAAGCCTCCAGGATCTGTGGCAGGCATGGCTGGTAGAGGTGGTGAATATACTCTTTGTTGAAATCAGCAACAAGTGGCCAGATGCCACACATGGTTCCGATCATACTTTTGCGAGTATATGTCGAGGCGGTGCTTGCGTCTTTGAAGTTGATTCCTCCTCTGCGAATGGTATTTTCGTGCTCGAAGCCGTCGTCGTAATCGCCCGTCAAATAGTTCGCGGTTGGTGTCAGCGTCTCGAGACGAGCGATGGCCTCGCCTGAAAGCCTCTTGTGAGGCGCTGCTTCTTCAAATCGCCTCCAGATCAGGTCGTCCTTTTTCAAGGGAAAGACGTCCTTTCGAGTACTCTCGAGGACGATGAGGACAATATGCTTAATGGACACATCAGCCAGGCTATTTTTCAGCTCCGGCAGCAAATCTTGGTCGAGGTTGGAAATCTTGAGGGGATCGGCCCTCGCGTCATAATGCGGTCGACCTTCTTGGTACCAGTCCTCGAATCCTTTGAGTACGGTATCTGGAGGTAGCCAGTCGAATCCAATGGGCTCAGCAAGAGCCGTTTTATCGTCCCATTTATGGTTTATACCGACGTTGTTGTATGGGTGTATCTCGCGCAAGATCGAAGCTGACTCCTTGAAGTCAACAAAGGGGATGAGCGGCGTTGTCCAGGACATGAAGATCAGAGCGCCCTCGTATGGACGCAGTAGATAGAAGATTACTTGGAGAACGATGAAGCCAGTCCATACAGATCGCCAGAACCGGTTTTCGACTGCAGGTCCAAGAACACCGGGTTCGACGTCATCGCTTCGTTTCTCTTCCATGCCAAAGGGCACGTCGAGAGATTCGGAAGGCAGTCGGAAGAAGCTATAGTTGGTATCGGATCGGCATCGTCGCATATATTGAAAAGGCCACTTCAGAGCATCGATAGCCGCGCCTCCGATATTGAAGATTTTATTCTGTAAGCATCCGGCGATGACTGTAATGGAACACAGTACGGCGAGTAGTGTCACGAGACCGGAGAGGAGGACACCACGAGAGCCCGAATCGCTCGCAAAGGCGACATCACGCCAGCGAACCTCTGCTCTGGCGTAGAGGAAAAAGGTAATGTTGACGACTGAGATTAGAGCTGAAAAAAGACTGGCAATCGAGTTCAACGCCCTGCCCAGTATTCGCAAGACGAGGCTCTTTCGGTAGCTGCTGTGCGACCATTCTGTCAGGAATCGCAGCGCCAGGAGCAGCACAAAGTCTTGCAGGAAAAAGGACAGCATCCATATTACCAAGTCTCTTCGCAGAAGCGCTCTTTCGCGAGCAACGACGTGAATAATCTTGGCGGCGACTATCGCGACGGCCACAAAAGCAAAGGCGAATTTTCGGTTTGCTCCTTTGGGAAAGGGCGCGAGCAGAGCCAACGGCGCACGCGAGGCGAACAAGCCTGCAGCAGCTACACATTGCCGCGCCGTTGATAGACATTGGCGATTGCCAGTCGACCGGGAGTGGCTGCCATTCATATTTGGCAAACGACGGTTGTTGTCGATGTGCAAACGGCGATCGAGTTTTGTCGATTTCAACGGCACTCGATGAGTTTTTTTTTTTTTTAGCTCTTTTTTCAGCTTCTGAAGGAGATGGGCAGATTGTCGCGTGAGCAAACCCAACAACTTATCCAAGAAAGCCAAGCAAAGGGCACACTGGTCCCCTTATCAGTTATAGAGTTCTACAGGTCCTGCCAAGACGGGGGGCCGCTTCGGTGCCACCCAAAACAGCACCCACATTGACATTGTCCACTCTCCCCTTGCAAAGTCCGGATTTCTCATCTGGAGTAGGCGGCTTGAGAGCCTGGAGTAGCGGCTTGGCGTCGCCCCATGGCCGGCCAGTAGTTCCCGTCCGTCTCGCACAAAAGTCCGGTTCAGTGTTATGTTATTAGGTACAATGTTAGTGCCCCCCCCCCCCCTTTCAAGTGCCCATGACGTGTGTGGACGTTGTCAGTTTTGTCGCCCGAGGTTTCCGGCCGTTGGGCCAGCTAGCAGCTTCTCGCTTTGCACAGAGTTCACAGTTCAAAGGGCTTGATGTTGTCCGTTGCAATCGGTAGGGGATGCGTTGGAAATTGGATGTTGTCCTTTGTATGCAACTCATGACAGAGGGCATCAAGTTTGGTTTCACATTCTGGGCGGGCCGTAAAGGAATTAATAAAAATTGGGGCCCGTGGAAGAAGGACTTAAAATAGAGCTTCTTGTACCTCTGTATGTACTACTTTTGGCCAGCGAACAGTGCGGCATATCCAAGTCAGCCGGCAATAGGCTGGGCCTAGCTGGCAATACGATCCAAGGTACCCACGATGAGGACACGCGACCAGGCTCTCGAGCTGCTTGATCGCTGACGCTTAGACGAAAGCCAGACTGGAGACCAAATTCGCACTGACTTTTCTTAGTTTATGCCATTGCTTTCTCCCATCACGCCTGACACCCCTGGTAAAACACGAGCATTGACGAGTTAGTTACATAATTACATTGCTCGTTGGCGGACCCCAGGCTGAAGCTCACGTTTATTACAGCCCAGGGTTGGAAAAAGTCATGACTTGTGAGTGAGTGACTTCGCTCAGTCATGGCATCCGTGAGTAATGAGTGACTTGTAGGGGAGTCTCTCACCATAGTAAATGACTGGGGAGTGACTCCCCTATAAGTCACTCGTTACTGACTTTTAGCTGACTTTAGTCACTTTACTTCTATGTGAATAATAAGTGAGTATAAGTGATAAGGAATGACTAGTAGGGCAGTAGTAGCAGGGGTAAAGTGGGTCTCCCACTAATTAAAAGAGGCATATTAATAATTAATAATAGTAGAGAATTAATAAGGTACTAATAAGGTAATAATAAGATACTAATAAGATACTAATAAGGCTGATAAAAGTCACGTGTTACTCACTCGTGAGTGACTAGTGAGTGAGTGTGAGTGAACAGAGTCACTCAAAAAGTGGGGTAGTTAAAGTCACTCACTAGTCACTCACCAGAGTCACTGACTTTTCATGGCCGGGGTGTCCACTAACCTGCCCGCTTATGATTCATGCTAGCATACGCCCTCAGTTTTTAGAAGAAACAAATAGAAAAGTCATATTCATGTGAATTCGTAGTATTATGGAGTGACATTGTTGGTATACGAGAGTAGAGAGAGTCTCGAATATAGCGCAGATGAGATATCGGATAGCAAATCCGGAGCCTTCTACCCTGTGCAGTCCCTTATGTGAAGCCTCGAATCACAGGTTACATTCTCGGCGCATTCGATCTTGTGCCGAATGTTTCAAATCTCTCTCCATCTTGGCCTGTTTCACCGTACGCCCCCGATGCAATCTAGTCACAACCCCCCTTTTTTTATTTGCGAAACGCTGCTCAAAGTGCATTTAAATGCATCAAGCCGTGGCTGCCAGTGCCCCTAGTGATGATATCATGTTGTCCGACAATTACACATGCACCGTCGGAACGGGCCGCTAGCCTGAAGCGTTGCGACTGCGTGCCTCCAGAGCGGCTTTCTGCCAGTTGACCTTGAGAATATAGAAATACTCAATCATAGAAACGCTGTTTCAAGTCAGTTTGCGTTCGAGTCGGGTTACTTGAGTAGTAGCTTACACGACAAGACCGCCGGTAATGCCTGTCCACATGCCCTTGATTTTCCAATCGAAATGGAAGGCGAGGGTCAATGACGTAGGTAATGCAATCACGTAATGACCGAAAATATTGGCCGGTCCCCCTATAGACTGCTTGCCAATGCCACGGAGGATGCCGTGGGCTCCTGCGCTTACACCGTCCCAGAAAACAGCGACAGCTACAACGGGAAGGGTTGTTGCGACGATGGCGATGACTGCTTCATCGCGGGTGAGAAGCAAGGGTATGTACCATCGAAGAGAGATGCACAGAACAATATTTAATGCGCTAATAAGGCACGAAACGATGACTGACTAATTCATGCATTAGTCCTCAATGCTTGCACAAGAATAAAACAGACGGCGTGACCTACCACTTGCGATGCTACCTTTGCCGAGTCAACTACACCACCACCAATTAAGCTGGCGATTCGTGTCGAGGAAGCCACAGCCACTGCAAAGGGAATCTGATACAGAAGCGCAACAATGGTGAAAATGGCGCTCTGCGCTGCGAGGTAATCGGTACCGAAGCGGCTTGACAAGAGTGTGATGAGCTCGAATGCAAGCCATTCAGCCAGCACCATGATCATTCCAGGCAATGCAAGGCGAATCATGACACCCCAGTTGACAAAGGCCTTTTTTTCAAATCCTCCCCAGCACTGCGAACCGTTGACAAATTTGATGTAGAGTACGAGAAGCGCGGCGAGCAAATTTCTAGAAATGACGACACCAATCGGAGCACCGATAAATCCAAGCTCAAGCTTCCACACCAGAAGCCAGTTGATGACAATGTTTACTGGAGCAACAATGATGATGATGTAGGAGATTTCTCGGAACAGCCCCTGCGCCTGCAGAATTCTTTTTCCGGTTTCAAAGAGAATGTACGCCGGGATACTGAAGATCATAACTTTGAGATAGCTGCTGGCGAGGCGTGCGGTTTCTGCGTCGACAATGTGCACGAGTATCTGCTCAGAAAACAGCCATAATATCGCCACGGGTATGCCAGCACAGCATAAAAACCAGAAGCATCTCTGGCACTGCAAGCCAACCAGGTGCTTGCGACCGTCGCCGTAAGCCTGCGCGCACAATGTGTCGAGGCTGGTTGCCAGGCCTATGAATGGCGCAAGGCATGTCATGGCCGCAGTCATATTCGCCACTACATACGGATACATAGTCAGTATCTATCTACATGCGCCCAAATCTGCTGCGGCAAGGCAAGGAGGTGTTTTGACTCACATGCTACAGCGCCGAGCTGCTGCTTGCCCAGTCTGCCGACGGCAAATACGCTCGTCGCATTGATGGAAAATTGTAAAAAGAATGTTAGCACGAGAGGCGGAGAACTGTTTAGCAGCATCTTGATCTCTCTTGCCCAACTGGGGTCTCCTTGAGCGGGGAGGTCATCCCAGTCGCGGGCCTTTTTTTGCTCGCCACCCTCAGGCTCACATCGGCCGTCGGTGTTTCCCAGCAATGCCGAAGATTCGGTAGGAGTTTCTAAAATGCCGGTTTCGACATGCCCATCCTCTGAAACTCTCGTCTCTCGTGGTCCTGATGCGATAGCCCCATCTGCGCAGCTCGAAACCGCGCAGGGACTGCATGACTCCCCGCGCTGCTGCTCGTGGGAGCGTCCACTAGCCTGCCCGCTCATGAGTAATGCTGGCGTACGCCCTCGATTTCCCGACTTTGGGGCGAAAATGGGCGAACCTACTCTGTTCCTGCGTCGAGGGGGCACTCCCGTTGGATGGTAGCAAAGAGAATGCGGGAGGGACGGAGGGAGGGACGGAGAGGCACGAAAATTAAGTCTGGGGCCCGACGGGATTATTAAATGCCAACATTGCGAAAATGACGGAAACGCTTTTTATTCTTTTTGGGCCTCGCCGACGGTTTTAGTGGGCTTACACCGCCAGACTGAGCCCGCGATAGCCTATAGCCTATAGGGCAGCCAGGTAAGGTACGGAGTAAGATGTGCCGATACAAAATGTATCGGTGGCACCGGCGTCCAGCCGGTGGCGACCGGGATGTTTGCGGCGTCACAATACATGGCGCAAAGTGTCTGACTTTTGTGTCGCAAAGGACGCGCGCGCCACAAAAGTACGGTAAATTCTAAGGTAGTTGGTAACTTGGTAGTCATTTTGTTGCAATGA
The DNA here is from genome assembly GCA_037289395.1 of Beauveria scarabaeidicola. Classification (NCBI taxonomy): domain Eukaryota; kingdom Fungi; phylum Ascomycota; class Sordariomycetes; order Hypocreales; family Cordycipitaceae; genus Beauveria; species Beauveria scarabaeidicola. The sequence goes on from JAEIJG010000529.1 coordinate 24,182, forward strand.
ACAGAGTGTGTGGCACGAATGGAAGTGCCGGAAGAGGTGTGCGATAAGGAGTCTCCACAAGTGATTAAGTGATCTACAAGTTATATATAACTAAGCAGGATTAGACGCTAATATATAATTAGGAATTAGGTTTCTAGTACTAAGGAAAAAGAATTACCTTATATATAAGTAGAATTACTAAGGATAAATAAGGGAATTCTTAACTATAAAAAGAAAATAATTTCTAGTCTTTATATATATAATTTTTTTATAAGGTATATACTTTTTTAATTTTAATTCTAGTTATTAATCTTTTTATATAAATTATTCTTATATTATAACTTAAATTAGGCTATATAAACTTACTTTAGTTATATTATAAAAGTTATAAGCTTAAAAGGTAAATAATAAAGAAATATTTATTACTTATTATATTCTTTTAAATACCTAAAACTTCTTTATACTTTATTTTCTTTCTATATATAGTTATATATTAATTCTCTAATTCTATTATTAAATAATCCTTAAGATATCTAATAAGGTCTTAACTATAGTATCTTATACTAGACTAAAGCTTTATAATATTAAGTATTAGTATAAATAGTTAATATAATTAAAATCTTATACCTTAGCTAAGAATATATAAGAATATATAGATCTTAATATATTATATATTAAGAAAGATTTTTATATTAAACCTAAAGATATAATATAAGACTAATTTATCTTAAAAGATAGTATTAAGTCCCTTAATATAATATTAAAAGCCTTTATATATAAAGATATAAGGGAGAGATATAAAGAGGAGATAAATAAAGTTATAAAGTATAAAGATAATCTTAGTAAAGTCTAAACCTAGGTAGCTAAGATAGTTAATATAAATTTATATTATAGAACTAAATTAAGTCTTAGTTTAA
>JAEIJG010000530.1:0-25075 GCA_037289395.1 Beauveria scarabaeidicola
GGGCCCCTCCCACATTTTCCTCCTTGGCCCCCCCCCCCCGGTAACAACAAATTACTCCCCCCCCCCCCCCCCCGGACCATCCGTCTATCCCCGCAAACTAACCTCTTGCGCAGGGCATCATGTACTTGGACATCCCGCTCGTGATGGCGCTGCTCCGGCTGTACCCCAAGCAGGCGCGGTACGCACCCGCGGGCGGCATCGTGGTCATGTGCGCGGCGCTGGGGCTCAGTTCGCTCGCGCAGACGACGACGCAGCTGATGGCGACGCAGGGCGTGCTGTACGCGCTCGGCGGGTCCGTCGCCTACTGCCCGTGCATCCTCTACATGGACGAGTGGTTCGTGCGACGCAAGGGCCTCGCCTACGGCATCATGTGGTCCGGGACGGGCCTCGGTGGCATCGCCACGCCGCTGCTGCTCGAGTTTTTGCTCGGCCGCTACGGGTTCCGCGTCGCGCTGCGCGTCTGGGCCGCCGCGCTGTTTGCCGGCACCCTCCCGCTCGTGTACTTTATGAAGCCGCGGCTGCCGATGCCCGCCGCGGCGCGCCGCAGCATCAATCTCGGCTTCGTCTTTCAGCGCCCGTTTCTGCTGCACCAGGCGGCCAACGTCGTCGAGGCGCTGGGGTACTTTCTGCCGGGCATCTACCTGCCGTCGTACGCGCGGGCGGTGCTCGGCGCCGGCGCGCTGCAGGCCGCTCTGACGCTGCTGGTGGTCAATGGCGCGGCGGTGGTTGGCTGCGTGGCCATGGGCTGGCTGACGGACCGGCGGCCGGTGACGACGTGCATCCTCGTGTCGACGGGGGGCACGGCGGCGGCCGTCTTCTTGCTCTGGGGGTTGGGGCGCGGGCTGGTGGCGCTGTACGCGTTTTGCGTGCTGTACGGGCTGTTTGCGGGCGCGTACACGTCGACGTGGCCGGGCATCATGCGGCAGGTGACGGCGGCGAGCGGCGAGGACGGTGGAGGGGGAAGGGCATTTGATCCCATCATGGTGTGTGGGTTTCTGGCAATGGGCAGAGGCATCGGGAACGTGGTGTCGGGGCCGCTGAGCGAGGCGCTGATGACCAATATGCCGTGGAAAGGCGAGGCTGTTGCTGGGTTTGGAAGCGGTTACGGGACATTGATTGCGTTTACAGGGACGACGGCGGTCATGGGCGGAGGGAGTTATTTGTTTCGAAGAGTAGGATGGATGCCAGCGTAGATTCGGTTCATCAAGAGCAAAATTAAATAAGAGCTAGCCCGTGAGCGCAAAAATGCTCCAGCATGTACTTTACAGTACAGACCCGAGCACGAAAACTCGGTGGATCGAGAGCAAGAGTCAATCTTCTTCACGTCCGAGGCAAGCCTTGGACCGCAATGAAAAAAGAAAAAGAAAAGCCTGTCAGACGTCCATCAACACCCACCCTGCCAGCGCGCCCGAAGGCAGACCGCCGACAGGGTCGAGATCATCAAGAAGGGGCAAGTCGACATGAACCAGCCGAAGCCAGTCAATCACTAACTCGCGCATCTCTCTATACAGCATTGACCCGAGAGCCAAGCCGCCATCCTTGCGGACAGTTCGAGAGGACCAGAAGAAAAGTATTCACTCTAGGGTGTCGAGGATATGCACTCATCAACCAGGGTGGATTCTGTGGCTCTTTTGAGGAACCAAGAGATGGGTCGATTACTATAGAAATGATTCTCCTTGGGGGAGGTTAGCAAGTGTTTCCGAGATGCCTTAGAAAAGACGGGGAGAAGAGGTTGTTGCAGAGAAGGTAGGGGGAGACATACTGAAGTATTGTCGACGTGAAGAAGAAAAGAAGAAAAGTCCAAAGTGAAGGCGAGACGGCGCGGCTTTATACTGAGAAATCGGTGGGGCGGTGATGTGCTGCCCACCGCCTAAAAGTTTTTGAAAGCTGGCAGAATAATTTTTTTTGGCGGGGCCTTGCAGCTGGCAGGCGCCCGTTTGCGCTTTTGGCAGGGGACCTGAGGCTCGAGCGCCCGTGATTTTCTCACATTTGTGCCCGCAAACTGGGTCCATGACCTGGTGGAGTAGGAAAAAATTTGACATGACGGTATTAAAATGCCAATTTTTACATGGATGAGGCTTCAAAATTCAAGAGGCTGGTTGAGGCTGGACACCGCTCTGTTCTAGATTGCGGTTGCTGGGTAAAAGGTGGATTGGGTGATGGCTTGAAATGCAGGGTCTGGAGATTGAAGCCCAGCGGTCAGGGAAGAGGAATTGATTCACTGGATTGAAAAATTCGATAAAAATGGAGAAGGAGGAATGAGAGAAAAACGCGTCAGATTTTGCCAGTCACTGATCCGGCGTGTCATCTCACTTGGTATGCGCCAGACTTCGTACTGCAACACCACTGTGCAAGACACAGCTGCTATGCAAAGTACACAATGCCAGTCGCTTCACAAAACAAAACTTATGAAATCGCAGTAAAATATACAGGTTCGTCACAATGCAAGACACACATGATATTTACATGCAGACATCCCCCCATTCTCCGCCCTGCTTGCTCTCAGTCGCAGAAGTCCTCCTTGCGCCAGGCCCCAAACGCCGTAATCTCGACCAGCCCGCCGTCGTCGGCAAACGTGCCCTTGGGCGGCCGCGGCCGCCTGTACAGCTCCCGCCGCTTCAGCCAGTCCAGCACCAGCGGGTAGACGAGGCCCTGCGCCGCCAGCGGTCCCTGATCGTGCACGCGCCGCCGCACCTGCGAGCTGCTCACGCCCGCCGCGCCGCCGCCGGCGACCTCGTCCGGGAGCACGCGCACCTTGTGCATCCACGCCGCGTCGCCGCCGACCTCGTCCAAGCTGCGCACGCCCATCGCCGACGCCCGAGCCTCCTCGTCGCAAGCTGCCAGCGCGGCAATGTGCGCTCGCTGCTCCTCGAGCGTCCCGTGGCCGTCGTCGGGTCGCAGCATCACCCGCAGCGACGCGTGCGCAAAGAAGGGGTCCAGCGCCTTCATCATCGGCGTGTTGCGCGGCCTCTTGGCCGCCAGCATCGTGGTGAGGTCGTCTGCCTGTGATGGATGTTGTTGCTGTTGCGCCGATGGCTCTTCCGTCACCATCTTTTCCTTGCCCTTGCCCTCACAACTTGCACCTTGTGCAGGCTCATTCAAGTCTGCATCGTTTTGACTGACCTCTGCTGCCGCCGCAACATCATCATCATCATCGTGATCCTTGCCCTTTCGGTCCTGCCCTGTCGCCGCATCCTCCGGCTCGTCCTTGTAGTACTTGGGGTCCAGGATCCGCACCAACGTGTCAAAGCCTGTGATAAACTCCATTGGGGGCATTGTAGCCTTGCCGGGCAGCTTGCGCCCGCGCTCGTCGCACTTTTTAAACGTCATGAGAGGCCGCATGTGCGGATACCAGCTGGCCGTGCGCAGCGCGTGCGCCTTGCCGCTGAAGAAGGCCTCGGACGTGAGCGCCATCTCGATGGGCACGCTGTCGCCCTGCCGCCGTAGGTCGTCGTGGAGGTGCCGCGCAAACGCGTAGATCATGGCGAGGCGGTGCTCGAGGGGCGCCGGCGCGGCCGGCTTGTCGGCGTTGGCGACGGCGAGCAGCAGCACCAGGCGCGTCTCGGGCCGCACGACCGCCGCCACTCTGCCGCCGCCACTGGCCACCGACCCAGCAAGGGCCGCGCGCCGCTCCGCCTCGGCCACGGCCGCCCGCTGCTCCTCAAGAACCGCGTGCACCGCCGCCTTGGCCATGTGCGCGTGCGCCCGCGTCGGTGGGTTGAAGCTCGCGTCCAGCACCAGCAGCCGCGACTGCAGATCCGCCGGCCGTGCCCCCGCAAACGTGCCCTCGGGCCGCGCCGGGCCCTCGTCGACCTCGGTCTCCGGTGTCGGCTTAGGCGCCGGCTCGCCCGCTGCCGCCGCCCGCGCCGCCGCCGCCGCAGAAGCGTGCTGCCGCTCCTGCACGGCCCGCATGTGCTCCGCTTCCCGCTGCAGCGCCCAATGAGTCGGCATCGGCGTGCTGGAGTGGACTAGCCGCAGCTTGTCCGGCGACGACCGAAACTCCTTGAGCTTCGACGCCAGCCGGTCAAACGTGTAGTCGGTCGGTACCGTGTCCGACCGAAAATTGTGCCCGTCACGGAACCGGTGACGTCTTCTGATGGATCTTGGCATGGTGTACGCATAGAATGATGATCGGTTGGATGGTGTAAAGTCCAAAGTGTTAGCGGCGACCCCTCACTGGAAGCGCCCGCGGCTCTTGTCCGCGGCAAGGCGCGCTGTGAGCCACAGCGTGGTAATGCACCCAGCCAATCCTTCGCACTGCTCACTAGCCTTATTCTGAGTGGTGTGACAAAGGCCGCGTTAAGTATCAGCCATGAAATAGCTACGGAGAGACCTACCTGGATCGTCTACTGTAGGCTACATCAGTCTGGTCAATGATACCCCGTGGAGCCATGTAGGGTACTAGGGCGGCTTCAGCGACTATCATATGCTGTTGAGAAGTTCCTGGTTCGCCGTTTTTTTTTTTTTGGAGTACGCTGCGCTACTCTGTCATTTAAGGAAACGACAAATATATAATTACCCATTACCCCAAAAGTCAACGTCGTGAGCCTGACTTCGGAACAATACTTGGACTTGGACACTGTCCGTAGCGTGCGCTGGAGGATTGGACCCTACTTCATCACAATATACAAGGGTCCACATATGCTAATGATTTATGTTTTCTTTTCTCGCAGAAACGTCCATTTACCTTTGACAGCTTCTTTTATTTTCAAATCAGCCAAAAGCCTCATCCTGCATGAGAAGTGAGCGCCAGAGCTAGAAGCGGCCAGCACCATTATTTGACCAAGGCATCGTAGGATTAATTCTCAGTTGCGCGCTAACAAGACACAAATCGGTTCGCTCTATTTTCTTCTCGTCCAACAGCCTTGTTAAGGGTTATGCTCGGCGTTTTGAGACGCATCCATTACTCCATGTGAGAACCACTCCGCAATGGTATCAAACTTGTCATCGCTTCTCTCCAGAGCAGATTTAAAGAGCTCATGCTTATCCACTTCTTCCTGTTGACCTCTTCGAATCTTGCGGATCATGTCATTCCCAGTCGCACACTTTGGACATTCAGCATCCTCTTCCGTGCCACTCCGCAAGCATCTTTCATGGAAACTGTGCTTGCACAGGAAGTGCACGGTCGGCAGGTCCAGCCCCTGTCCGCACTCAGCACAACGAGTGGCCTGGAAGATGGCAGGCTTCGAATTGAGCTCTTCAATCTCCACTCGTCGCTTTTCTGTATCTGTGCGCAGCGTTCTGATTCTGTGACGATTACTCGAAATCTGCTTGCGCTCGCGACTAATTGTCTCCTGCAGATAGGGCTTAATCATACCCATTGTCGCAAATCCGCCACCAGCAGACTGGCCAACTAATGTTTGAATGACTTGCAAGGGTGCCATCAGACCATCCTTGTCAATCTTGGCCAGAATGCCTGCAAGTTCGTCTTGCCCCGCCTCTTCCAGAATCTTGGGATCCGAGGTCAGGTATGCCAGAGCGGCAGGATATAGCTGAGGCTCGTCCGGCCCATACTTTCGCAGTGCTTTCATCGCTCCTTGAGTGTCGCGCGCTGAGGTATAGGACCGAAATATGTCTGACAGGAGACCAGCTTGCTCTTTCACGAGCACGGTACCATCCTTGAAACTAGACAAATGCGACAATAGGAGAACATTGGAGCTTTCCATGGGCACATGCTCACCCTCAATCAGCTTTTTTGCCTTTGCCTCCCATTCTTCCCTGTGTAGACCCTTCTTCTCACCCGCCTTGAACAGATACATCTCGAACAAGGTTGTGTACAAGTCTGTTTGATCCGACGTTCGAAGATTACTTTCTTCTAGGCAAGCTTCCAAAAATATAATAAACTCATCTGGGTGATCAATAAATGACGAGAAAGCCGTTCTCGGCTCGGGTGGTGTGTATTTGGGAGGCGGATAGTCCTCTTCATTAGGCGGAGGACCCTCCACTGTCGGCCTGGTGCTACCAGGTGTGCCTGTCGCTGAGGCGGGACTGATGTACGGCAAAGTAAAGAGGCTTGAAAGATTTTGGACGGCACTAGCAGCGCCGGAAGTAAACGCGTTGGACGGGTGGCCGGCACTTTCAATCACTGCGATGGGTGTTTGCTTCGGTCTGTATCGACCGGTATAATAATCGCTGAATAGTTTCGTCGCTTGTCCTGGGCAGTGTTCAATAAGAACTCTAGCATACTTGCGCAGACAAGGGTACGCCTTTGACGGAGTGATTAGTATACCGTGCGGTAACATCGAAGCTGAGCTTACAATTGTTGGATCCTGGTGCCAAATGTACTCGAGCGCAGCGGCATAGTTCCTGGAATCCTCGATAAGAATATCGACCACCAGCTCCGTTTCGCCATGCTTCTTTGCCAAATAAGCGGCCTGTTCGTAGTATCCGCCTTGTCTGCACATTGAAATCGCCGTGTCAAGGTCGAATTTGAGGTCGCCGGGTGATTCTATAAACTTCTCAAGCTTCTCTTTGTCTTTGAGCTTGGCATAGCAATTCAGTAGTAGCGTTGTGTGGTCTGATGTTGCCTTTCTATGTTCATGTAGCTCTTCCAGGTACCTGATTAGGTTGTGTATTCGTTGCGTATCGAGGAACTGTGGTTATTAGTCTAGTACTCATACGATGCAGTGCGTAACTACTAACCTTTCTAATGACTTGCGAGGGTTCGGTGGAGTCAATTGCTCGAATGTACTGGACCATTGAGCCATCGTAGTCGGCCTTTTGATACAAATGATCACCAAATTTGCGATATATGACACTCTGCTCCTTGCTGCTCATGCCAGAGTTTCGTGCAAGCTCCAACGCCAGTGGGAACATGTTTCGTTGGTATATCATGTCCAATCGTTGCTGCAGTGGTTTCTCATGGTAGCGGTTCACCTGGGCGAAGGTCTCAGCGATTAGTTGTCATCGAGCAGTCAAAACGGAGTTCTTACCTTGCCCTGCTCTGTGACTGTGAAAATATCACCCCAGACTTCGAAGATAAACTTGACTGGCGAAATGAGAGTCTCTGTGTGCGCAATGATGCGCAAATCAGGCTCGAGTAGCACAAATGTGGACGACTCAAGCAATCCATCGGCTCCGTTTGTGAAGCGGCGACGTAGAGAATCTGGCCCATTGCTCGAGGCCGGCGGGCAAGCCAGCGCCATGTAGTCCTGATGTACAGCAATCATCTTCTTTGGGGATTCATACGCCTTCGGAGGGCCACGTCCGTCCGTCTTGTAAGTATAGATCGCGTCTTCTCTTGCCACGACAATGTCACCTGTGACAGGGTCTAAAGTCATGCAGCCCACCGCGCAGCCATTATCTTCGACTGTTTTCGGAGGAAGTCCCTGGCCTCTCTTTGACAAGCCAAGCTTGAGTATCCTAGACGTAGTTGACACAAAGAGAGTTGTGATTTTCACATCTTCCATAAGCTGCACCCCAGTAACTGGCTCTTCGGATTCGTATACTATTCGCTGCTTGGTTCCGAGGTCGTGGATCAAATCGCCGCGAATGACCGTGACGGCCCCATTGGCAAAGCCGACCGCAATTTGTGAGAGATCGTCCAGCGCAGCAAAAGCTGAGATCTGTATCAAAGTCTGAGTAATGAAACGTCGATGCAGAAAGAAGGACGAACCGGGAATTGTCGCCTTCCATTGTTAATGGTGATGGTACTCAGGCACGTGGGCATATTTGTCTTCTTGACGAGCTTGTCGAGAGCCCAAGCCTTGAGAACCGGTTCACCGCTCAAGTCTTCCTGGAGAACTGTATTAGAACCACAAATTTGCGCGGCTTACACAGCGCCTGACTTACTGCGATCGTGACGAGTATGCTGGTTCCTTCAACTTGGCGCATATGCGTAACTTGTCCTGCATCATGCGCCTGGAACTTGTTCACCACTTTCCAGTTTTTGCCGAGAATACTGACGGAGCCGTCCGCGGATCCTAAAAACAGGCTGTCCGAGCCTGCGCATACGCTCGAAACATCGTTGCTTTCGAATAGCTGGGCGGCCTCGGCCTCGGGAGGTGACACCTGAGAGACGTCAAAGAAGTCGAACGACTTCCACTGCACAACGTTAGCATGCATGCAAATAGCCACAGGGAGTGAGTTGTGTATTGCTTTAAAGTGCGAAATGTTCGCAGGAAAGCTTACCGAGATGGCCATTTTGCCGCACGAATGGAATTCGGTTGTTCAAGATTGGGAGAGAAACGCGCAGCAATGACGATGGTGGGACACTGACAGCAGGGGTAGCTCCAGCCGTGGCGCTAACAACTCCACGCTGTGGCTCATCCGCGAGACTCCATGGGCAAAGGTGGTATTTTATTGCCATCGGACTCATTATGTATGTTCCTGCACTCCACCGATTTATACATTATTTGGGAAGCAATTCCAAGAGGGGCCTTTTCTCGTCGAGATAAATATATGTATTCATGCTTTCAAAGGGCAACTTATTCAATCGTGCTCTAAGTAGCGGGTATCTTGCCAAAGTTCCTCCGTCATCTTCCACATCTTGGCCTTCTCTCTAGTGACTCCCTGCATTAATTCATGTGTCGGCCATCGTCTGGTTGCATCAAAAACATCACAGGATCCGATCAGGCTGTGCCACCTGCGTAGCTTTACCACTCGGCCTTTGAATTGGCAAGCCCGTCATTTGGCACCTCCATCGGACTTGCCAAAGGAGTGCCTGGAATACCCAGACCTCCTCCAATGCTGTCGGGTCGACCGTGTCCAACACGTCCGCTTCTAACACTAGCACCATCGCCTTGCTTTGTATATAGGCTATTTCGGTCGTTGGGCATAGCAGTAGCGGCCCCTGTAGTCGAGTATATACTAGTTCGCTCCGCTCCAAGTCTAGGGCCGCTGGAGTGCACTCCTTGAATCCCACCTTCAACATTTGAGCTGAGCACACTGAGCGGGAGACTCTCACGACTGCCTCCCCAGAGGGACGAGGGAGCTAACGCTCTCACTGAAGCGTCCGTGTCCATCGATCGACGCCTGCGCCGCTTGCTGGATGAAGCGAGGGTCAGAATAGAAGCGTTATCAGTCAGCAAGTTATTTGCGGTCGCTGTCGTATATGTGGTCGGGTTACTTGGTGGCGCCAAGTGCGCGGGTATCGCGGATGCTGGAGATTGTGTGGCGAAGGGTTGACTGAACTGTATTGACTGGCCGTTTGAGCCACTAGGGTTGTTCTGGGGTGCTTGCGTGTTATTATTGGGTCCGATGGATTGGATTGTTGTCAAAGTCGTGGTCAAAGAGCGGACCGAAGGAGCCGGGCTCGAGAAAGTGCTGTCACCACCTCGTCTTGATTCGACACCTCCCCCCACGGTCCGGCTAGTGCCTGCGAGAGAGCTGGCGCCATGACTAGGGGCATTGAGTGACCGCGCAGTATCATTCTCTGTTGAGATCGTCCCAGCCATGCTCCTTCCGCCAGTTGTTGGTGGTGCGAGATCATCTACCGAATATCGACCGGAGTGGCCGCCGATCGAGGTATCGTTGGTTTGATGGGTTGCAAACGAATGCTCGCTGTGTCGATGTCTGTTTCCATGATCTTTACTGATAGTTCCGGATTCAGGATACGGATTGTTCAATTTGCCGCCTCTGCGGGGTTTCAGATGTCGCTTGTTTCTTTCCGAGTCTGACGAATTCTTGAAGTTGGTGAGCTTCTTGACCCAGGTTGCAAATGGGCGCCTTCGCTGCGGTTGACGATCTGCCAGGCGTAAGCAAGATGATAACCGTCGCGACGAAGACTGGTAAATGACGTACCCTGATTTCCCTGAATCATGTCCTCGGTGGTCATGGCTAGCTCTGGTCGCTACGTTGAACCAGTCACAAGATGCTGTTGGTGAAATGGGGCGTCCGACTTGCGATGTAGCTTGTCTTTTTTTGATGGCCACGCGTATGCCTTTTCGCCTCTTCGGTTTGCAGATAGTAGGTAGTTAGGCCGTCATGGGGCACGGCGCACGTTGATGCTGTCGGAAAGAAGGCGAGGGAACAATTCCATCACGTGACTGCGTTGCAAGTTCGACCGTCACCACAAGGCTTCTGACAGGTTCTCAAAGCGATAATCAGTTTCTGGAAGAATTAATAGAGGCTCCAAAATTGATACGGCTCAAATGTGTATTGCGAACCCCGCCGAAGCAATGCGTGGTGGCAGAATCCTGCCATGCCTCAAGCTACCCCTGGTAGAAAGTGGTGCCAGATTGATTTAGTGGAGCCACAACCATGGGAAGTCGCCCGCCGAGACTTCTCCTTTTCTCCGTAATTGCTCTTTAGTATTTACTACGTCAATACCTACAAGATGGCACCGTCATGTTGTTTCTCATGCCATGTCTATCCGACCGCTGCCTAAAGATGTAATTGAGAAAATCACATCATCCTCATCCATCGTTTCGCTAAACGGGGCTGTCTGCGGCCTCGTGAGGAATTCTTTGGATGCTGGCGCTCGCAAAGTCAATATCGTCCTCGACTATGTCCGCGGAAACTGCACAGTAGAAGATGATGGCGAGGGCATCTTAGCCGAAGAATTCAGCGTCAATGGAGGTCTAGCAAAACCGAACAGTACGTGTTGAAAGTGAATGACCCTTTCACGATGCTCATTCATGTGAATACAGACACATCACGGTTTCCTCATTTGTCGAGCTATCATGGCCGCCATGGAAACTTCCTCGCTTCGCTTGCAGCGCTATCGCTCGTTATCATCACGTCAACTAGTGGAAATGAAAACAAGCCTAGCTCTGTAGCCATTCATCACGGGGTCGAAATATCAACAGAGGCAACCGATCCCGCTCCTCAGCACTGTGCTTCGTTCAGCCGTGGTACGCGGGTTGCTGTTTTTGACCTGTTTGGATCAATGCCTGTACGGGTAAAGCATCGCGCTTCCGTCTTCTCTGCACCGTCATATCTTGAAAAGGAATTCAAGGCACTCACATACGAGCTGACAGCTTTACTGCTAGCCTGGCCCATGGGTGTTTCTGTACTTTTGCGCGAAGCACGGCGGGACCGTCAGCTACGAATGAACAGCGGTGATGGTTTGGCCTTGGATCAGCGGACCTCTCGTCTTTTGATGCAAGCAGGACTATCGGATTTTACTGAAGCCACTTCATGGATACCTGTAGCCGCGGCTAACGGCAGCCTTTCTGTTGATGGATGCATCAGCACGATTCCTGTCGCAACCCGGACTTCGCAATTCATCAGTCTTGGGATTCATCCTATGGAGCGCTCTATGGGCAGAAACGTCCTCTTTGAAGAGGTCAACGAGATATTCACATCCTCAAGTTTCGGTATTCTCGAGGATTATGGTTCAAGTGAAACTTTGGCGGATGATCCCCCCCCTGCACAGTGCAAGCCTAGGAAAGGCCTAGAGAGGTGGCCCATGTTTTACTTGCGGTTCAAGAGCAATGCTGCGGACGCGGAAGATCTCCTCAGGCCGCATAGTCCAACCTTGGCGGCCATCATTAGCCTGCTGCGCGCTGTCTGCTACGCCTTCCTAAGAAAACACAAGATGCGCCCTCGGAAACGGATGCACAATCGACAAAGATTCTCTCCTGTAGAGGGAGATGGACGATTATTGCAAGACGGACGATCCGGCGCGGTAGCGCCGCGACCCTCAGATGAATTTCTGTGTACATTCGATAATTGGCGTCGAATTAAGGTTGGCCATCGTGCGGGTGTTACCTTTCCACAATCCAGCAATAGCTCGAAACATCTTATTGGCTCTGGGGGGCAGCTTTTACGCCTACCCTTTGTTGAGGAGAGCCGTGATGAATCTTTTGCTCACGGTCTGTGCAGCGACGTCGACAATCATTCTATACAGACCTCTTCGACGAGAATCTTGGAAACATTGGAGACGCATTGTCGAGAAGGCAACGATAATTGGCTCGCTAAGCTCGATCAATCTTGGAGGAACCCCGTCTTTGAGACGGTCGAATCTGCAGTGCATCGACTGCCAAATGAGCTGTGCTTTGAGCTTTGCGAAGACAGCAAACGTACCTCTACCTCGACGACCAACATCAGCGGTCGAATTTCGAAGAGCTCGTTGGCAAAGGCAGATATCATTGCCCAGGTGGACCGCAAATTTGTATTGATCAAATTGCCTCTTGTGTCCCCTGTTGGCGGCGGCACATTGTGCACGAATTCGGCTCAACATGCACTATTTGCAGTCGATCAACACGCAGCGGATGAGCGTTGCCGGTTGGAGGAACTTATGTCACACTATTTTGAGCGAGAAGAGCACAAGATAAGCCCGGCTATCGAACCCCTGGACAATCCCTTATATTTCGATATTGCTGCAAATGAAGTCACGATGTTCACTAATCGGAAGGCGTTCTGGGAGGGATGGGGTATCAAATATCAGCTGTTGGGAGCTGGGATCGGTAGCCATGGTAAAGAGCTCCTGGCAAGAATCATGGTGACAGGGTTACCGCCAAGCATTCTTGAGCGGTGTCGCGGAGAACCGCGGCTGTTACTTGACCTGTTGCGCAAAGAGATGTGGAATGGGGAAGACCAAGCGGGCTTATCATCTACAGGAGCGCCGTCAAGCTCAAATTTTCAAGGATGCCCGCGTGGCATATTGGAGCTACTTCATTCCAGAGCTTGCCGAGGTAAAGCGGCTTCTTCAAGAGTATTTTACGAAACCTGCTGACTAGTGGTACGCAGGTGCAATAATGTTCAACGATGAGCTGACATTGGCGGAGTGTACTTCGCTCATTCGACGACTTGCCAAGTGCTCACTGCCTTTTCAGTGCGCGCACGGCCGACCAAGCATGGCGCCTCTCGTGGAGCTGGGCAATAAAACATGCAGTGTACTTCGTACGCTACCAGGCGTCGCCTTCCTAGACGACTCTCAGGCGCCTGTCATGCCCAGTACAGGCGCGTGGGCAAATTGGATGAGCTGACGCGGATGGCATTCTACAGCCCCCGGGCACTGATAGATGGAGACCGTGGCAGCAGCCGCGGTTTGCGGCGATTGGTGCCGTCCGCCGATGGCCACACAGTACTCACATACTCGATATCGGCACAGGTTGTAGTTGTTGTTTTCTCGGTGATTATCATATGTCCTCATAAATGCTAGAGTACTGCTCAATATATGCTAGTTTGCTAGACGATGCCCTCTCAGACTCGGAACTCTACAGCCATCCTGACTCGGTTACTCCAAATGCAAATGCTTCCGTGATGCCCCAATTCGTAAAAGTCTCTGCTACTAATGCATGACGGCATCCTCGTCGACAATGTCGAGTGGTGGATTAGAGACGCGCTTGACGCTCGAGCTGTTGCTTCTTGTGCAATGCCGCGGCATCCTTTAAACGGCCACGCTGCTCAGGGTCATCCATGACCCATTGCTTCAAATCGTGATCCCACTGGTGGCTTTGGCGGCTGTCAATCGCTGTTGAATGTGCCCAACCATGTTGATATGATGTGTACTCACTACTGATGTGTTTCTTTGCTCAATGACTTTTGCGAGTATTCTTGCTTTAGAATGTCCTCGAAATTATAGGGAATTCGGGCAGGCACTCCTTCGAATTCAGTCACCCGCAGGGGCCAGAGATGCTGCGCGGCGTAGCGGTGACCATTCTTGCAGGACCATTCGCCGGGTTGGCGCCGCGGATCGCGCTCGCCGAGGACAGTAATATCAACAAACATGCCGTTTTCCGTGTCGATCCAGCGTCCGTCAATGACGTTGTTGCCGCCGCCGCCGCCGCCGCCGCCACCCTCTACGTAATGCGGGTTGATGTCGAGAAGATATGTGCGAGTGCGGCGGCGCGCGGCACCAACAGCCGCAGCCGCCGCCGCCGCCTCCTTGTCAAGACCCTCCTCTCCGGATGCGTATTCGTGCGTGGTGCCGTTTAAGCTGCTCGCGAGCCACTCCATCGTCCCGTTGTTGACTTGCACGTCGAGGTCGTAGTCCCACGGCATAATGCGCGCGTTCCACCACCAGCCGAGCAGGGTGCCGTGCGCAAGCCACGTCTCGACGCCCTTGGAGTGCATAACCCCAAGGTAGCTGCGGACAAGGTCGCGCAGGATGGACTGGCGGTCGTCGTAGGCGGCCTCCCCCTTAAAGTACCGGAGGTCGTAGTGCATCCGGGCCAGGGATCCCCCGGGCTCTCGAAAGTACTTGGGAGAGAGGCCGGATGCCGCACGCGGTTCGGGGTGGGAGGGGACGGAAGCGGCGCATGTCGCATGTAGGAGTATTGCGGCAAGAATTGATTGAAGTCCAATCGCCATGGTGTAAAAAGGGCGAGCCCTCGGCGGAAGTAGGCGTGGCAGATGTGCTTCTTTGCTGGCTAGAATTACCAGTAGTCGATCAAAGCGCAAACGTGGTTGAAAAGCAATGGGAATGCGAGTACTCCGTACCGGCTCGAGCTTTTGGAATCGCAGTATATCGGCAGGGCCCTCAACATCTTCTCGAGGGGTCAAGTCGATATTTAAATTTAGGTATAAAATAAATCAGGAACTGGCCGCGTGTCGCAAGTCCCGTTTTAGCTTTCATCGCTCGCTGGCTTTGGCCTGGGTTGTCGCGTGACTCCACTGGGCGTCGTAATCTGTCACATGTGGGGGACAATAGCTGTACGCCAAAGAACAGGCGTCTGTGTTTTTTGGCGTGACATAATCCATCTATGAACATCAATGAAGGTGTGGATCCGCATTTTTACTGCGACATCATCATGGCCATGGAGCCTCCAAAAACAGAGCCTCCAAACGCAATGCCAACATAGCCAATGCAGTAAGACCCTTACTCGGAGCATCGCTCACCCAGACGCGCATGCAGACACCTATCAACGTGGGTTTATTGAAAAGAAAAAAAAAAAACCTAGTCAAACTTGTCGCAACCATGCAATTCATGCTCTCGGGAAGGCCAAGCTAGGTTTGAACACGTCCAAGGCATGCAAACGGCTGTGACAAGTTGGCGTAGGCTGTCAGCAAATCGGATAACGGATTTTGACTTGGTAGTGCGACAATGGACAGGCACGGAAATATTGTTGCAATAGGGGGGGGGGGTGTGTTGGAAAGGCGCGCTCCCATTAAACGACATCCAAAAGAGCCCGATGGCAACGACCAAGAGTGGTGGAAGCAAAGCTGCGAGAATAGCGGCGCCCATGAGGCTTACCAAGATTCTCCTCCATCATCAGGCTCGTCTTTGGAACTTGTTCTAAAACAGCAATGGCGAATCTGAGATTTGCAGCGACAGCCGCGAGACTGCAAGCAACAATCAGTCTTGCGCATTACACTAGCCCAACATTGTTTATCAATTAAATAAAAGGACAAAGACGAAAACGCAAGGAGGACTTTCGACATGCTAAACGCGCGCTTTATTCTAGCTATCTGGGGAACGGAAATCTGTCGTCTAGACGACAATTTGAATACCTGCCACAGCTCACTCTCAATGGCAACCAGATTGTCTGTCTGTTGCTCAGCTAGACCATCAAGACCAAGTAACTCTGATCTCGACCTTGCCGAATTTTCCACTCACCACCTGCTTGGTCGACGTTGCCACTTCAGGAATAAGTTCAACCTTGCCTTTTGCGACCTGATCGTTCTCCGACCAGCCCGCGTCGTGATCCCACACGTTCACATCAAAAATTAGCTCGTCATTCATTGGCACCGCCAGGGTCGACCGCGTCAGGGGAAACTTTGCCCCGGGGTTAATCTCAATGTACTCGTCAGCAGCTTTGTTGAACAGCCGGCGGCGGCCAAACTTGGTCGAGGCAGTAATGGTGCCGAAAATCTCAGCGGGCTCCTCGTCGTCGCCGTTGATTAGGATGACGTCGATGTCGGCCTGTGCGGCCTTATTCATGACGACGTATTCGACGGTCGCCGAGCCGTAGTCTCCAGTGATCGTGGCTTGCAGGATGGCATCGCGGGGGTCACTGTTCGTCGATGAGATTCGGCCAAAGCTCACTTCGTCATCCGCAGAGCCATAGCTGTCCCTATCGGTGAGATCCACGTCAATGGTGAATCCACTGGCCGCAGAAATCGATCGATTGGGTCCTGTGAGGAAAATTGGGCGTCCTGGCTTGACGGATTCGACATCGTCCCTGCGTTTTCGGTAAATCATCTGCCTGCCTAGATTATCTGTGGCAACGACAAAACCATAGAGCTCGCCTGGATCTTCGTCATCAATATTGTTCATGCGTATCCAGAAGACTTCGGCCAGTGCGCGGCCCTTCTCCACGCGTTCCATCTCCTTTTCCCCTTGGAGAACAATCTCACGGGCCCGTTGACAATCGTTGCCGGATGCTATTACAAAAACATTAGCCAAACTCAGTGAATATTGCGGAGTATTGGTTGCCGCAGTACCTCCGTCGCGACGGCCAAGGCTTGGCTTGATATAGTCTTTGAACTTGACCAGTACGGACAGGAGCATCAAGTCGCACACAATACCGGAGTAATCGCCATCTTTGAGTTTCGCCAGGTCCGCCTCGTCAACCCCATTATCAGACTTGGAGAGCTCATCTAGCATCTCATCACAGTCATCATCTGGGTCGACTGTCAGACAGCGTTAATCATCATTTCGAAAAATAAAATAAAAAATAGACGGGCATGACTGACCTTCGGTGGCGCGACCAGCGATATTCCAGCGCTCCGCGGACAGCGAGCAAGACTCGCCCGGTAACTCGTCCTCCACGTTTGCCAAGGAAGTGTCGTCACGGGCCGCAACCCTGCCGCTGACCTGCTGAATACAGAGCAGAGCTCTAAGAACATGATATATCTTCATGGTAGCGAAAATACAACAGCAGTTTGTAGAATGAACTGGAACAAGATTGTCTCGGCCGATGTTGTTGTGCGAGCAGTGTGTTGATCAACATGTAGAGGCAGGTCGAATTATATATACAAGTGTATGTTGCTCTTGCACACTTCCTTGCTAGTTTAATGTGGACCTACTGACCTGGATGCTTCTACTCTTCATGAGCTCATGCCATGATGTGCCGAGTCGTGAATGATCTGTGGTACAAGGTAGCGCAGGACTACGTATTCCTCACTTGAGAGTATGGATTCAGGGCAGTTTCGAGAACATTTTAGACCACTCCACTTATGATTCCATTGTTTAATCTGTGTCGCTCAGCTCGGATGAGTGCTGCTTCGTGCGCTACGCCTCGGCAGTTGGCGCGGGCTTCGATATGCCAAGTCCAAACCATGCACGCCGTCACTAATATAATAATAAAACATGACGTAACTAGCTAGGATTCCTTTGGGTCTTCCATCTCTCCTGCCAAAATCATGTCAGGAATCTCAGTCTGAAGCACACCCTCTGCGTCCCGATATTCGTCTCTCGAATATAGCTCGATTCCGTCATAACCACAGCTGCCAACCGCGTTGAACACAGTCCAGGCCGATTTAAACGGTACCCGCCATTTCCACCAGATTGTCCCTTCGCTGACCTCGGCCGGGCCAACAATGGGCTCATCCCATAGGTCCTGTGGGTAGGAGTAGTGTAGCATCACGGCAGATTGCGCCTCGGACTTGTCATCGAGTACTGCCATCCAATCACCCGCAAGGCTAGTCGAGGCCCCTCCCGTAGACCTTTGAATGAGATGTCTGATGAGGCCTCGAAGTTGCTGGTCAGAGGCAGCCTCGAAGCCGGTGCCAAAGTCCTGCACAGGAGGTTCGGTTTTCCATTCATCTAAGCTCTCTTGGTCCGGGGTCTGGACTAGACTAAAAATGTTGCTTGCATCTTCGGGAATTGCGCATTCCTCCATCAATTGATTAATGACCTTGAATGTCCAGAAAGTTAATAGTTTTTTTACTCTGAGCGTCCATGCTTAAGCGGGCTCCCATACCTGCGCGGGTACATTTGCGGTGCAGAAGAGGAGAATGGCCGACATGTTGAACAGCAAGGTAGTCAAAGGCGGTATGCTGAAACCAGATATTGTAGATAGTAGTAGCAAAAACCCTACGCTTACCAAGGGAAAAAACAAATAAAATAAAGACGAACAAGCGCGAATGGCGAGGTAAATCCATTTAAACACGGCCGCCCCATCGCCAAGGGAGGAAGGCTCTACGGGGCAAGTGTAAGCGAGGCGTTTTTTTTTAATTAAAGGCCGGCTGCTACCGCTCTTGGCGCCCCGTTCGGACTTGGCCCGGCTCTACGACCGACGGACCGCACACGAAGCATCCTTGCATGTTTTCTATTTCAGGGGTGTCTTTACGCAGGGCTTCAAAATATAACAATTTGAACGATTTTAGCCGTCGGTATATGATGGCCCGTAATTGTGGACTTTGGCAAAGTAGAAGCGCCTTTAGACTCCTGGTCAAGGAAGGCACTACTACGGCGGCTTTTGATTGGTTATTATATGCTAACTAGGCTGAATTAGTACCTCTTTCATTAACGGCGGCTTTTCGACACGGTGCCCATGCAGAGAAGTCACTACTCCTTTCCTTCTTGGATCATAATCTCAAGTTCGGTTCTATATGTTGGGTTCATTGCTATAAGCCATCTGCAGTCTAGGGCATACCACGGCCTTGTCATGCGATATACAACATGATACAACATAATAGTCGCCCCAGCTTTCCCTTTTTTTGCAATGCTTGCAGAATTGAGCAAGTAGCCTGATTGATAAATCAAATCATTATGGAGTATCACGCGACCCTTTTCTGCGCCTTTCAGCTTCTCTGATAGCCTGGGCCTGCACCAAGTCCCGAGTCAGTCACCCAGGCTTAAAGCCCTATCTTATCAATAAAACGGCCTGTATGAACATGCTGTGGCCGGTCGCTAAACTTTTGTAGACCTGTGCGGCTGTCGGTAGTGGGCGCCGCAGGCTCGCGGCTACATTTGCGATGTTGATTCAACGGCAGTTGTTGAGGAAAGCGGACAACATCCGATCTTGACTCGAATGCATGGATTCGTAATATTTACCATGTCTTTCCACTGTGTCACGCATTGTAGAGTATAAAGATGAATAAATCCTCTGTAAAAGTCTATCGGTCTCTTTAGCAGCCGCAGTAAAGGAACCGCTCAGTATCTCTTTTACACAAAGTCTTTCTACCCTTTTTGTTTGAGAAATGCAATTCAGCACATCTTTCGTGCTGCTCTTCTGTGCCCTTGGGCTACAGGGAGCTGCGGCATCGCCAATTGTCGAGGGGCCCAGTGATGTCGGGTCTCTGGATACCGAGCCTCAAACTGACAACGCGACTGAGCTAATTCGCCGTGCTGGAAGTGGCAACAGCCCGCAGGATCCCATCGAGGCTGAGTTGTTCCTCGATGGTACAAAGATGAACATGCTACCTTTTGAAGCTGACTGTTACGCTATTCTCTGCTTGAATGCCCCGGAGGTCTTGTAAGTCACTCAGGCTCTACTTATTCTTTGTCGGCAATTCCGCTAATAAATGCTCTTACAGGCAACGTGCTAGCGACAAGGTCCTCAAAACCAACCGCAGGACTAGCGGAGTTTGTGCCAGCCCGTTCAAGAGGAACAAGGCCAAATACGGTATTAAGCTTCCTACGAAGCATACGAAATGGGGAGACTTTATCTCTCCTGAAGAATATCCATTCGCGTCCTCCTTACAGGGCGGATCCAAGTATGTGTCCAACGCAGCCTGATCTCTACCACACTTGACACGCTGCTTACTGTTCTGTCCAAAGGGCATTTCTGTTCCCTGTCAGCCTCCCTTCTCAAAACTCTCAGGGGGGTACCCTGAACGGTCTTCTTTCCAAAAACAAAATCAAGCAGTTTGACCCGTCAAGCACTAGTCCGGGTGCCAGTGACCGTACATGGTACAAGATCATTTACAAGGGAAACCTGGGGTCAGCAGCCCACATATTACCACATCGCTACAGTTGAAAAAACGCTAACAATGCTCAGACCGTACTGCGATGCTCTGATGAAAGGCAACAAGGCGGCGTGTAACTCGAATTTCGACGGCGAGGGCGACTGGGGCTTTGATGTGGCAGACTACGCCTACAAATACGACAAGGCAGGAAAAAAGTACGATTTGCTTAAAAGGCCATAAGAAGTTAGTCCTAGTATACTATAGTATCTATATCTAGTTTCTAGTATCGATCTACCCGTCAGCGGAATCACGATGATCCTTTCGTCCAACTCTTTGGGTTTTGTCGTCAGAATTCTCTCGCTCTCTCGCCAACACTGCTGCCGCAACTCCTCTCCCAGACAAACTGCTTGCAAAATTGCTAGGCCAACACAGCGTCGTAGTACATCTAAATTTAGTACAATACTTGGAAGTCTTTTGTATTATGATACATGTGGCGTCTTTTATGATACTGCTGACTGCCTCAAGATCTGTGGCTGAGCTGAGGCCGGTGGTTACCGCATCCAACGAACACGGCAAGTCTGCCGACAGACTACTCTAATCTCAAAGTTTTGTTTCATAAAAATGGCAATTGTCCAAGAACATGGGTAATCGTGTATTACTCTTCAAACTCTCCCATAGCTTGTCGTCAGTACGCTTTGAGATGCAGGTCTCGGTCGCGATGCGCCACGACGCCGACGCGACCCCAACATTGACTATTACATCTTTCCCTCACACCTTGGAAAATGTCATGTCAACCGTTTCCTTGATCCTCTCCACAATTCTCCCAATATCCTCCTCGGTACTCGTGTAGACTGGTGATACCAGCACGTGGTCACCATTCACCCCGTCCATGGTGCCCGTCCCAGGATACAGCATAATGCCCGCGTCCATCAGGCCCGTGGTGTGCACTGCATTCGCTATGCCGGCTTCCGCCGGGAAAGGCGTCTTGTTCTTCTTGTCGCGCACAAACTCAATCTTGAAACATGTCAGCGCGCCTGCCACCCGTCGCAACCAGGTTACACTTACACCCCAAAAGAGGCCCTTGCCTCGTACATTGCCCACATTCGGATGATGGTCAAGTTTCTGGTGTAACAGTTGGCCGAGTAACTTTCCTTGTTTCTTGACATTTTCGACGAGCTTGTCTTCGCGCACGATTCGCTGCACCTCCAAGGCGGCCGCGCAGGCGATTGGGTGGCCCTGATACGTGTGACCGTGGATAAAAGCCCTAAAGGTCCCGTTAGCAGAGCTGTTGTTGGCAAGGTGTACGCATGAACAAACCCAGTTCCTGCCATCAACGCATCTGCGACGCGGTGATTGATCATCATCCCAGCCACAGGAGCATATCCTCCACCCAGACCTTTCGCCATGGTTTGTATATCGGGTACGACGCCCTCCTGCTGCCACACATGTAACGATCCGCAGCGACCCATTCCAGACATGACTTCTACCACATAGTCAGCCATCTGCTATTTCCGAAATCGAGTTGCACCAACCGTCTAGAATAAGCAGCGCGCCATATTTATCGCAGACTCGTCTCATGGCCTTGAAATAGCCGGGAACGGCGGGAACACATCCCAGTGTCTGTGAAGAACGGCCTGTCAGTATCCATGCTCCTAGTCATGGGTCTCTAGCCATGAGTCTCGAAAACGTACCGCTCCGACAACTGGCTCAGCAACGAATGCACAGACCGTATCAGGACCAACTTGCTGAAACTTGTGGTCAAGCTCACTCGCCAATTGCTCAACATACTCGTCGGTTGTTTGGCCGGGCTTCATGCCTCTGTAAGCATTGCATGCCGAGACTCGGTGTACGTTTGGTAGAAGCATGTCGAGGAACAATCTTCGTCGGGCAACATGTCCACTCATTGACAGTGAGCCCAGTGTGGTGCCGTGATAAGACCCCTCTCGCGCGATAAAATTTATACGCTTCGGCTCTTTAGAACCCAGCTCCATGTAGTACTGTCGTGCCATTTTCATAGCTGCATCCATAGCTTCAGATCCTTTCAAGATGTCAGTTGGTGACTTGTCAGATGGTGATTTCTCAAGTCGTGGACGTGACAAACCAGATGACATGATGTACGCCTTGGCCATGGCGCCACCTGTTCCATTGATGAGCTCCGTGGCCAGATTCTCTCCCACTTGATGACCAAAAAACATGGAGTTGCTATAAGAAAACTTGTCCATCTGATCAATCATGGCCTGCCGAACCCTTTTGTTCCCATGTCCCAGGCAGGCCACGGACGCCCCGCCTGTGGTGTCTTCTATTTCATGTCCACTGGAAAATCTCATGCGCGTTCCTTTTGCCTCGATGACTTGCATCGGTGGCACCTTGATGTTCCTGTGCAGGACCGCGCTTTTGGCGCCCGGGGTTGACTGGTGGTTGATTGGGGTCGCAGCTGCAGCAGTCGAGACATGACGGTGAGCAACCCGCGTGGCGGAGAGTACTCCGAGCCCTATCGCTCTTTGATGTGTCCATTTCTTCAAACCGCCGGTCAGGACCGAGGATCCCAAGAGCAAATAAGTTGGATGTGTTGCCATCTTGCCGGCTCAGCCAATAACGAGAAGTAGCTTAGCAGACTGGCTGACGACAGCAACAGACGATTGCGGGAGAGGGGGTTATTAGCCTGCCCGTGTTTGCCATCTCGCAGCACCATCTTGCGACATCGGGCAGCTCACAGACGCCAAGCAAGGTAAGGGACCTGGTCATCTGGCCAGGCGTAAAAGGCCGGGCGCCATGGGCGCCCATCTCAGACTTTATGTCGTGCGAGGCGGGGCTTGCTTGCTTGCTTGGGCTGGCCTCTGACATTCGGATGCGCCCTCCGACTTGTCCTCCAGTCCCTGCCCTGTATTCACCGCTCTGATGGAAATACCGGAATCATCAATGCCCACTAGTCCAGTTGAAGCCAGTATCAAGTATGCAATTTCGTCAGTTTTTCATCTCGCATCTCGATCCATCAATCCATCACTACCCAGGAAACAGTGCGCGACCGCATCAAGCCTAACCCGGCGATAAAATTAAAAAATAACTTATTAGACGTTAAAAAGCACCTAATTCTGCCCCTAGACGATATTAGCATAGAGCCGCCACATCAGGAGTAGTTAGGGTAGATAGATTATCACTAGGGACGCGTCCTAACACGCCCTTATAGCTAATAAACGCTATAATAAGCCTAAGGTGGTAGTAACCTAAGTAAGACTAAAATTAGAGAGAGAATTAATTAATAAGCTCTTCTTCTTAATTAAGGATAAATTTAAAGATAAAGTAAAGGAGATATAAATAAAGTATAAGTAAACTAAGGCTTAGAATAAGACTAAAGTAGCCCTAAAGGGGACTAATACCTTAATTACTTAAAAGGTAATCTAAGCTATTATAAAAAAGATAATTATATAAATACTTAAGGAGAATTAAAGTATTAATTAACCTTAGTTTTTAGCTAGCTTATAGTTATATACTATAGTAGTAGTAGCCTAAGACTAGGCTAGCCCTAAGGTTAAACTAGTTCTTATTAGGTATAAAAGAAAACTAGTTATTAATACTAGAAGATATATATAAGAAATTAAAAGCTACTCTTTATAAGAGATTATTATAGTAGTTAATAAGGCTATTTAGGCTAATACTATAATAGTAGTATATTACCTCCTCTTTAGGGATATAGTCCTAACCTTTTATTAGAAGGTAAAGGAATATATAAAAGATAAGCTTTAGGTAAAGGTTATATTTAGTCTAAAGATAACTCTCTCTTAGTAAGTATATATTATAATAATTAAAGTAGTTTTACTTAAGGAGATCTTATAAGATATTACTAACCTTATAATAATACTCTTAGCCTTTAATAAGGTAAATATTATTACTATAAAGACATATTATCTCTAACTTAAGTCTAAGATATAGGCCTCTCTTATTATTAGAATATATAATACTAAGATAATAAACTACCTCTATAAGTAAGGGGTCTTTTTTAACTCCTAGGTCTTCTAATATAAGCCCTTCTTAGATATAGTCTAGCCCCTATAATACTTTAAGTATTACTAATATAGCTATATAGGTAGGTTCTACTAAAATAAAGAGTATTATAGCTAATATACTTACTAGACCTATACTAGGTCTAAACTATACCTAGTAGAAAAGGATAATAAGAAAGAATAATATCTTAACTATAAAAGAAACTACCTAGTATAGTCCTAAGACTACCCTATTATAAGGTAGTACTAAGGCCACGCCTAGGAGGTATACTACTTTTAACTAATAAAGTTTAAGAGCTATCGCCTTAGGGAAGAAAGACGCCTAAAGTCCCTAAGGGTATTATTACCCCTAAAGAGAGCTAGGAGTATATAGCGTCTAAGTATCACAGCATAGCCGTGTCATAAGTAAGAGAATATAGCTACGAGCCTACGAGGCTAGGAAGCTAGGAACCTTAGTATTATAAGATAGTAGGGGGTCTATATATAATAGGGGAGGATATAGCTATAAAGCCATAAGGTCCCTATATAGACTAAGTAAGAGGGATTCTTATTAGTAAATAATAGAGTTATACTATTATAATATAGCTATTTATTAAGATCTCCTTTATTACTTCCTTTATACTAGCTACTATCTAATAAGTTATTTATTACTACTATAAGAAGGTAAAGGAACTAGTAAAAAGATCTAGAATACCTCTAAGAACTATATATATATAAAAGGCTACTATAACTTCTTTATAAGTTAATAATAAAACTACTATAAATAACTTCTTAGCTCTATTAAAATAAACTAAAGGAGGGTAATAGTTACTAGACTATAATATTATCTTATAAGCCTTAGTTAATATAGGTAGTAATTAATCTATATTAATTAATAAAGCTATAGGGATATTACTCTTAAATTATAGTAATAAAGTAATATTAAAGTAAATATATTATAAGTAGAAGGCTAGGAAGAGAAGGAGCTTAATTAAGAGGATAGAAAGAGGTAAAGATATAGAGCTCCCTAATAAGCTACTTTTTAATAGTAAAGAGGAAGTACCTTTAAAGTAAGTTTATAGTAAAGAATAAGGAAGTAAGATTAATATCTAATATCTTACCTTTAAGGCTAAAAGTATAACTAACTTCTAGATATTTATAATAGACTTAGATATAATTTTTATAATAAGACCTTATAAGTTTATAATAATATAATAATAAGTTATTTATATAAGCTAGTGCTTTTAGGGTAAATTAAAGTAATAGTAGACTTAATAACTAACTAATAATATAGATAGTAAATTTATTAAGGTATAATTATAAGCTTAATTTAAGGAATAAGTATAATTAGAAATAGGTAATAAGTATACTTATAGCCTTATAGTATTTATAGACTTAGATTATATATAATA
>JAEIJG010000531.1:0-25074 GCA_037289395.1 Beauveria scarabaeidicola
TTTTTTTTTAAAGCGACATTTTTCATTTTCAACATTCTTGTTTTAAAAGGCATACGGCCGTTGTCGTTGCTATGTGGGCGCATAATCTGTACAGCGCAACCCGGCGAAATACACACATGATAGGGGCCATTTTAGGGTCTCAATTATGCTTGGTCTATGCATGTACATTGATAGAATGTATTTATTTGGTAGAATGTGATGGTAATACCGTACTCTGCACAGCCCCCGCCACTTGAGCGCATTCCAGCACATTGCGTGTTAAAAACATATTTAAACCCCCAACTTTTTGTGCCTCAGCGTCCGCCCCGGCGACGTCTACAAGGAAAGTCATACTAAAAGCCCCTTTCTTCATCATGTACATAATCGGGTGGCGAGAGCCCAGTGTGTGCCAAACATGAGACGCATTTCTAAACACCAAAAATCTCCGTCTGCAGCAATGGCATCCCTGCTGGTCGGCTTGAAGTGCCCGTACAGTCATGCTATGATATCTGAACAAGACCTCATCAATCCCAACCCAAATATAGTTACCGGACATGGTGCTATATGCCGAGTACCAGACAGGCCGCGCCGGCCCCACACCTGTAAATCTGGGGAGTAGCGCCGGGTTTTTGGTTTCCATTATTTAGCGATACTTTTTCTTCCCGTGGCGTAATATTACAACATACCCTTTTTTTTTCTTTTTCTTTAGTCGCTTGAAGTTCGAATTGCGCACCTCACATATCACATATTCGCAACGATTCCGACTCTTATGCGCGCACGCTTTCGCAACATCGCCCCCGACACCTGATACTGACCCCTCTCTCAGAGACGCCTTCCGACAAGCTCCCCCCCTCTCCCCCTCGCCCCTTGAACCGTTCGCTCGCCATTCGCCCATCCGCCGCTCGCCCCGTGTGCCTTCCTCGACTGCGCCCGTGCGCTGCTGCTGCTGCTGCGGCGCAAGCATACCTGGATGGAAGCGACTCTCAATCACGGTCAGGCTGGGGAGCACGGAGGCGCTGCTGCTGTGCAGACGGCGGGCACCGAGACACAAGGCGCGCATGGCGGTAGCGGCAGCGGCGCGCCGAGCAACGGAGGGCTGCGACGCAGCAGCCCTGACGGCCCAGAATACGAGACGGCGACAACCGCGGTGGAATCATTGACGCGGGCCGCGCCGGCGGTGACGATGCCGCCGTACTGGCAGAACATGCCGTCGCGCGCGGCGCGGCCGCGCGGCGCCTCGGTGCAGTCTTCCGACTCCTCGGGCCGGCCGACGGGCGCCATCCTGCTGCTCGACCACGAGGCCGACGACGACGCGCAGGACCGCAACAACGCCTGCTGGGCCAGGAGCGTCGAGATTGTCGACTACACGGTCGTCAACGGCGGCGCGACGAGCATCGGCGCCTTTGTCGTGTGGAACGTGCGGGTCGAGACTCTCCAGGTATTTTTAAAAACGCCGCAGTGCAACACACGCTGTGTGTGTGTGTGTGTGTGTGTGTGTGTGTTGTGTGTGGATACTAACGAAACCGTCGAATTATTAGGGAAGCTACATGGTTGTTAGGAAGCGTTATTCGGAATTTGATACGTTGCGCTACAGGTTGATGAAGTCGTTTCCGAATTTCGATGCGGCGGTGCCCAGTTTGCCGCCCAAGAGCGTGATTTCGAAATTTCGGCCCAAGTTTTTGGAGAAGCGACGGGCGGGTTTGCAATATTTTCTCAAGTAAGGATTGCTTTGATGCTTCGTTTCATCACGGATGCAGTATGCTGATGCCCAATTTAGCTGCATCATTTTGAATCCAGAATTCTCGGGTTCGCCCGTCTTGAAGGAGTTTTTATTTTCTTAGCGAGATTGCCACAGCACAAATTAGCGCTGCTGTTTTTCTTTTTTCATATCTTGACTGTTTATAACTTGCGTACAACAAATCTTGCATACTATTTTGTTTTGACATTGACCGCTCGGTCCGTATATACAGGTTGCCGTCGGCAGTGATTCGACGCCATTGAACCACGTCAAGACAGCACGTTGGCTGAGCCTGTGGCTGTGGTCGAGTTCAGCTTTGTGTCCTGCCACAACTCGGCGTAAGTACAGCCGCCCTGCCAGACTCGGCCCAGACACGACTCGTTCGCCCTCGTTCCAACGTCAATATTCAAGCTTCCTCCATCAAGGCCCCCACCACGATGCCCAACACCAATTTCCTTTTTTCTTTTTTTAGCGGGAGGCTGTGTGACTGTTTGGAAGCGCCAGGCCGGCTGTGACGCTCCACTGACAGAGGCCACATGCTGTGGCTCAGCGGTTAACTACCTAATTGGGCGCACTTCCCTCTGAGCTTGCACCTCCCCTGCCCTCGAGCCGCCGATCATGACTCTTCCATCTGATAATCTAAACCTGTACTTATAAAATGGCCAAATATGTATATCCGTCAGCCCTATCCCTAAACATCTCATCGCACGCCACTTTACGCTACAACGGTAGATCCCTTGGCAGTTTCTCACCAAACTCTCCGATTGCTGAGGAGTTAGCTTTCTTTTGCATCGGCGGCTGGACCCCCGTCTCTGGCCTTTTGATTTGCTAGTGACCACACAACCACGAGCTGCCTCTTCCCTGTCGCTGCCGGAGCCACGGCCCCGCCGTTGGGTGGTTATAGGAGCATAATGGCGGCCACGGACGCTGCACCTTCGTCACCAGCAACAGATCCGATACACAACGAATACATGGCTTCGCTTGTGCCTCCAACTAAGGAAAGATTCCACGAGATTGCTCAGATTCAGACGGAAAAGGAAGGCGAAAATCGCAGGAAAATGAAGAAGCACCACAGGCTGTCCACCGACCCGATACTGCCGCTGGAGGACCAACAAGGCCAAGACGCCGCAGCCAGGGTGATTCAAAAAACGTTTCGGGGCTACCGTGCTCGCAGAGAAATGGACGGCTACAGCATCAACCCCAGTACGCGCTGGGTCGCCGCCGTACGCGACGCTCAGTTTCGGGAGACACACCGTCCAAGACCGCGCCCTCTCTCAGAAGCCGCGACCGTCGCGGGAGAGGTGCGACCGCCCTCGGCCTGCGCCCGCCATAATTGGCGAAAGGCTGGTATGGTGGCCTTTCGGGCTGGCCACGATGCTTCGGACAGCGAGTCGGACTCGGACTCGGACAGCGCGGATGCGGCCAGCTCGGAAGTCAAGGCCGCCAAAAGCCAACAGCGCCAGATCGAGAATGCAAAGCGCCGAACCGAGGCTCGGACGATGGGACTGCAGTACTTTCTAGAGATGATTGATGAGAAGCACCGCTATGGAAGCAATCTGCGCGTATACCATGAGGAGTGGAAGAGGTCAGACGCGCAGGAAAACTTTCTGTACTGGCTCGACTACGGCGCTGGTCGCCACGTTGAGCTGGACGCCTGCCCGCGTGAGCAGCTGGAGCGCGAACAAGTGCGGTACTTGTCGAGAGAGGAGAGGCAGTACTACTTGGTCAAGGTCGATGCCGAGGGGAGACTGTGTTGGGCAAAGAACGGTGCTCGCATCGACACGACGGAGCAGTTCAAGGACAGCATTCATGGTATTGTTCCGGCTGACGATGCGACACCGGCGTTTAGGCCGTCTGCCAACCCCCTGGCAGGTACCTCGGATTCGGACTCGGATTCCTCGATCGAGTCGAAGCGGGAGGCCGATCGTGCCAACAAATATGCAACCCCCGAGTTTGACAATGCTTCTGGCGTCAAAAAGATTCACCACCTGTCGACGTCGACTATCATCAACAAGCTGCTGCGCAAGTCTGTCCGCAAGAACTGCTGGATCTTTGTCGCCGATACCAACTTCCGACTCTATGTCGGCATCAAAGACTCTGGCGCCTTTCAGCACTCGTCCTTTCTTCAGGGCGGCCGCATCTCCGCCGCGGGGCTCATCAAGATCAAAAACGGGCGCCTGCAGTCGCTGTCTCCTCTGAGCGGGCACTATCGGCCACCCTCGTCCAACTTTCGGGCCTTTTTGCAGAGCCTCAAGGCAGAGGACGTGGACATGGGCCATGTGACGATTTCAAAGTCGTATGCGGTGCTGCTCGGGCTGGAGACGTATGTGAAGACGACCAAGAAGAGCAAGAACTTTGTGGACAAGCTGCTGCGGACAAGGGACAAGACAGCAGATACAAAGCCTGCACAAAATGCCATGAAAAAGCTCAGTATTGCTCGAGAAAAGTAGCAGAGGTCGGTTCTATAATGAATAAAAGCTGTTCTCACTGATTTCATACGCGGGATGAAAATCTTGGAGTTTTGTGCAACTATTGCTCGTGACCAGTGCCAAAATGGGCACATCTCTGCACGTCTGTGAAACAGGGCGAGAAGAGCACAAACCTTCCCAGACATGCGGAATATTGACTTCTGACAGTGAGAACATCCGTATTCTCGCTTCTACATGCGAAGAATGCTGCGGCAGGGATTTCAATCAACACATCGTTAACACAGGGTAGTGCAAACGAGGGCCAAAGGTCCCACGTTTGAGCCAAGTCGCGTCAAAAAGGTCCGCCTACGACTGCCCGAATACAGGCGTGGATCCCTGTGAGCTCACCACACCTTGCACCTCAAGGCTCTGTAAACCGCCAGTAAATGCCCCGTGGGAGCGCTCAACACAAGCCGCTAGCTGACCCTTTGTAGGCGTCAACCTCCCTGTTTGCTTGGGCGGATCCGCATCAACCGCTCACTCACTTCCATGGTTTTACGCAGGGCAGTCCGTGATCTTTTCGACGGGAAGAAAAAAAAAGGCACATCGCTCCGGCCCAAAAAAGTCATCAGCCATCTGTCGCGCGAGCAGCACTACGACTCTCGCCAAGTACAATGCCAGGCCGCTGCCATATTGTCCATGGCTTCCGTCACCCGCTCGACCCGACGACCTGAAGTCTTCCCACCTCCTCCCATGGCACGCGCGACGCCGGCCCTCTTCCACCACCCGCCGCCGCAGCAACAGCTGCAGGCACGTCGCACCAAGCGAGCCATCGAGGCCACCGGCCACGACTTTGCCACGGTCAACACCAAGAAGACGAGAATCGCCGTCGAGATTGTCTCCAGGCCCTCCGCCGCACCATCACCACCGCAGAAGGTGCAGCCCCCCCTCCCAACACCACCACAACAACCAGTAGCGGTAGCGGCTGCCCCTGCTGCGCTGTGCACCACGCCAACCGAAGCAAATTTCAACGTCACGAGGCACAAGGCAAAAGTCATCAATGGCATCAAGCACGAGCTGGATAGGCTCCAGCCCGACATGGCCGATGCAAAGGATCCTGGCCGAGAGCCTGGCCGCAAACTGCGGTCCCAGGAGGCTACGCGATTCAAGAGCGACCTCTCCGCCTACTTTCCAGACTATGACGAGGTTATTGGCAACGAGCCCAAAGAACAACGTATGTAATAATCCGTCATTGTTTTTCCTCAATGCCAGGAAAGACATTACTGACAGCTCTTGAAGATTTATTGAACCTCGATACCCCCATCATAATCGTCGACTCGGGCTCTCGACGCCTCCCTCAAGCGGGACCCTCACAACCACAACTAGACATATTTCCTGTCCGCGGTTATGGCGATGCTCTGTATACTGATGTCTTTGATGCGCAACAAATAGATTTTGGGTTTTTGGAGGCACAGTACAAAAACCGGGCGCTAGAGGACCCTCTACCAGACAGCACCTTCGAACCTATACACCGACGAGCCGAGAGGGTCGAGAGATCAATACGAAATTCGGAAAAAGGACGCGCACAACACGAAAAGGATCAAATCATACGACTGCTAGAGGGTCTGCAAGGCCACGACTGGCTTAGAGTCATGGGTGTCAGTGGAATCACCGAGACAAAGAAGAAGACTTTTGAGCCTGCGCGGGCTCATTTCATCAAAGGCTGCCAAGGAATTATTGACAAGTTTAAGAACTGGAGCTTAGAAGAGAAGCGCCGGAAACAAGAGAGAGAGCGGACGCTAGCCGCCGAGAACGCCCAGGAAGAGCTCAAAGAAGCCCCAGAAATCGGCGACGCAGAAGATGAGGAGATGGACGACGTCGATGACAGCACCCGGACCCACCAAAGTAGGAGTGAAGATGGTCGCGGTATTGATGAAGAAGACGAGGACGCTTTGATGAACTCACAAGACAATAGCAGTGAGGCCTCTTCATCATCGCCGGCAAAACAGTTGCGGCAAGAAGCCATGGCTCGCTCAAAGATGGCGACGAAGCGTCCCCGGTCTGATGCGGCAGCCATAACACCGAGACAATCCGAGACCCCAAAGGAGTTCAAATCTTTTTTTAGCAAGAAATATGAACGGGATGGAGCGCTCAATAAGCATCGGCGAGCCGGGAGAAACATCCTGGCCTGGGGGCATCCGATACCGGACATTGCAGAGTCGGACTTTGATTTGCCAGAAGATTATCGTGATGATGAGCTTTTAAAGGCCAGAGCACGGAAAAGGCGACGAGACAAGCGGTCAAAACCTTGAACTGCCTCTTGCCAGGTTTTTGTCCCTCGGATCAACTTTGGTGCGTGGCGTCGTGGATTTAGCAACACATTGGACGATTTCGTAAGGCGTTTGGCATGGTACCTGGAAATTCTGGGGGGTAGTTAGGTGGGCATCGGATTTTTTAATCTCAGCTGTGGGCAAAGTTAAACATAGATAAGCTGAAGCCAGATTCTGTAGTGAATAGTGTAAAATAACAAATCTTTTTTTTTCCAGTGACTCCGTTCTGAGGTGGACGATCTAGCACATGTGATCCCGGCGCTTGCTGTGTGCTACATGACTGAGCAAGATATGTACCGAAAAGAGGAGTTGTGATTATTTCATGATAGATTTCAGGGCCGAACAAAATAAGAGAAGGATAGAAATCAGACAACATCGAACCTTGGAGAAGGCGAAATAATATCTGGTGGCGGCCTATAAGAAGGCTGCTGATGACTTGTGGAGGAGTGTTACGTGTAGAGCCACAGTTGGTCCGTGCGTCAATCTTCGTGATGGTCAATCGCGGCTGGCAACATGCCTACTTCATCACCACCACGGTACTTTGCGACAGAAAGCGCAACAACGTGGAGGCAGCCAGGTCCCTGCCCCGCGCGAATTTGCGGAAAAGGAACCAGCCGCTTTTCTTCTAGCCATACATAAAGTGCGAGTGTACCCCGACCACGGCTGGCGATGCCCGCCTAACCGCCTGCGCCAACCCCCCCGGACGAAGAAGCTGCTGGCACCACTCGCATCGAGGTGGCGCCGCTCAACACTCCCGTCGCACCAGCTCTCCCATACCCCAGAAAAGTCTGATTTCGACTTGCGACCCTCCGAGCTGTTGCTCGCATCGTTTTTGACACCTGCGACGATGGAGACGACATCCCAGCGCCCGTTTGCGAACGGCTACGACGACTTGCCGCCCATCGACGACCTTCCTGTGATGGAGTATTTTGTCCTCAAGCAAGAGGTCAAGCTGGAGGTGGACTTTCGCGACAAGTGCATTCACGGAAGCACCGACGTCTTCCTCGTAACCTTCAACGACAAGGTCGAAGAAGTGTTCCTCGACGTGGCACAATGCGAAATCGACACGAGCCGAATTACCATTGCCGAGATGCGTGAAGTCAACGGCGAAGCGATCGAGGGCCCCAAGCGACGAGCCCCTGCAGAGTACAATGACCCGTACAAGAAGCTCTCCCAACCCGAGGGTTGGAATTGGAGGGCGGAGCACTACGACCTGCGCCGCATCCGCGCGCGAGGAGTTTTTCATAGCCGAAAATCCGACGTTCCCGCTGAAAATAGAGAATTTGAGGGGTGTACGCCGGCATACGGGTCTTTGAAAGTGAAGCTACGTGGCAGGGACGACAGAGATCGCCCGAGATTGATCGTTAGGAAGTCAATGTCGAGTCTCGATGCCCCAGACAAGTCGCATAAGCAGTACAAAATCACTGTCCCATTCGTCAACAGGAACCCTCGCGATGGATTACATTTCGTGGGAGTGGACTCTCTGGACAACCGCTTCACACACATGTACACGCGTCATTCAATCCAGCCAGGCACTGCGAGTTGCATCTTCCCCTGCATCGACGACCACGGCTCACGATGCGATTGGCGCGTCTCTATCAAGCACCCGAGAACACTCGGAGATGCCTTGCAGCAAGCTTTGGCAACCAAGAAGGAATCGGGCTCTCTCGATCGGTCGTATAAGCTCGCCGAAGAGGACAAGCTTCGAGAAATGTCCGTGGTATGTTCGGGCTTCCTCATGGAGGAAACCACGGATCCAGACGACGAGTCCAAGAAAATCATGACCTTTGAACCTGAGAAGAAAGTCTCTGTTCAGAAACTCGGCTTTGCTGTTGGTCCATTCGAGCACATTGACCTGTCTTCTGAATTTCGAACTGAAGAAGACGAAGTCAAGCTTGGTATGAGCGCCTTGAAAGTTCATGCATATTGCTTGCCTGGACGCGGCGACGGGGTGAGACATACCTCGGCCGCACTCACCATGGCCGCGGATTTTCTCACATACACATTTGCGCGCTACCCGTTTTCCAACTTTAAACTCTGCTTTGTGGACGATTTAGTCGACGATACAGTAGCATTACACTCGCTGGGGCTCGCGAGCAACCGCCTGCTATACCCAGAGGACGTCATCGATACTGAAATCGAGGTGACAAGACAGCTTGTCCTCACATTGACGTCACAATGGATTGGCATTAACATGATCCCCAACACTCGAAACGACATGTGGCTCGTAGTGGGCATGGCTCACTACATGACAGATTTGTTCATGAAGCGCATTTGCGGGAACAATGAGTATCGCTTCCGCATGAAGACCATGTCCGACAAGCTTATTGAGCTTGATGTTGGTCGTCCTGCCATCTTTGACCTCGGCGCGAACCTGCATCTCGACGACGCAGAAGTCGGCCTAATGACACTCAAAGCACCTCTCGTGTTTTTCATCTTGGACAAGCGCATGAATAAGGCATCTGGCGGCCACGGATTGACAAGAGTACTGCAAAAGCTCTTGACGCGTGCGCAGATTGAAGGAAGCGACAAATCAACGATTCTGGACACTGAAAAGTTTAAAACATTATGCGAAAAAGGATCCCGATATCGCCTAGAGACATTTTGGAATCAATGGGTCTACGGGTCTGGCTGCCCGAGATTCGACGTCAAAGCCCGATTTAACAAAAAGAGGCTTTGTGTCGAATTGACACTGAATCAAGTACAACTTCACAAAGCAAAGAAACCCCAACTCGAGAAGGACGATTTTCTACGAGAGATCAAAGAACGACGGGCTGAAGTGCCTCGCGGAGAAACTCAGCCTCTTTTTACCGGTCCGATGACTGTACGGATTCATGAGGCTGATGGAACGCCGTACGAGCATATTCTCGAAATTCGCGAAGATGCTACCAGAGCCACCAAGTTCGAGATTCCTTACAATACGAAATATAAGCGACTCAAGCGGACGCGGCGAATGAAGGAGAAGCACAGCACAGGACAAAGCATGGAAATCGCCGAGAACAATGATGATGCTTTATTATATTGTCTGGGAGACGTGTTGCAAACTCCCGAAGATCAACGCGAGTGGGAACTGATTGACTGGGACCCCGAGACGGAGCGAAAGATGGACCAAGAATCTTATGAATGGATCCGTCTCGACGCCGATTTTGAGTGGGCATCTGACATGTCGCGGACTTTGGAGCCGTACATGTATGTGTCGCAGCTGCAACAAGACAGAGATGTAGTTGCGCAACAAGACGCCATGCTGTACCTCGCGCAGGGCCCGCTTCACCCAATCGCCTCTGGTTTCTTGGTACGAACACTCATCGACCGACGGTACTTCCACGGAATTCGCACAATGGCGGCAGCTGCTCTGACTCGACAGTCCAACATCAAGGACATTCCACTGCTAGGAATGCGCCAGCTCATGCGGGCCTTCCGGGAAATGTATTGCTACGAACAGACAAACCAGCCTCGTCCGAACGACTTCACTGACAAGAAGCAATACAACGTTCGCTGTGCCATCATCAAGGCCATCGCCGAGGTCCGTGACCACACTAACAAGTGCCCAATGGAAGCGCGCCGCTTCATTCTCGACCAGCTTCGCTTGAACAACAATGAAGGCAACCCATACTCGGATCATTTCTATATTGCGTTCCTTGTCGAATCGCTTGCTACCTCTCTTATTCCGTCCAAGCGGGACGACTGGCTCACACGGCAAAACAAGATTCCCAACGAAGAAGAGAATGCATTCTTGGAAGACGCTCTGGAACAAATTGAGCGAGTACTCCGCCGTGACGAATGGACCAATTCGTACCGAAACACTTGGACAGTCGCTGGATTAGATGCGAAGCAGCGCTTGATGAAGGCAGAGGTGATTCCGAAAAACTTGACAGACTTTGGACAGTACCTCTTGGACGGAACGAGAGATTTGATTCGCATCAAGTGCTTCGAGGCCTTGATTGACCTTGGTGCGATGATGGACCCTATTTTTTTCAGCTTTCTAATGTACTCGTATCAGACAGATCGCTCACCCTACGTACGGTCGAAGCTGATTGCCGCTGTTGCTCGTGGCTTCGCTGCC
The DNA here is from genome assembly GCA_037289395.1 of Beauveria scarabaeidicola. NCBI lineage: Eukaryota > Fungi > Ascomycota > Sordariomycetes > Hypocreales > Cordycipitaceae > Beauveria > Beauveria scarabaeidicola. Next base: position 10,519 of record JAEIJG010000531.1, read on the forward strand.
ATTGCCTTTGGCGAGCATGCAAAGGTTGCTAAGGTCGAACCTTCTGCTGACGACGGCGACGGGCTACTTCTAGTGCAAGATAGTGCGCAAGAGATTGAAGCAAGAAAGGAAATGTTTGCCCGCAAGGAGAATCTGGATTCTGCGCTGAAAGCTCTGAAGAAGGAAATGGAGGAGACATATGTGAATGATGAGAGACATTACAGCAACGCCATGCGCAAGGCCCTCGACCACCAAGAGCTGGGCCGCATGGAGGTGGAGAGTCTCTTGGACCTTGCCTCGATGATGTTTGAGGAGGCGCAGAGCTGGCTCTTGACTCTCAGTCTGCCCAAGCGCTGGAAGACAGAGCGGCCTGTACAGCAGCTTGCGAATCGCCTCATCGTCAACTTTAAGTCTTACTACAAGATCAAGCCAAAGGTTCCGCTCTCAGTCCCGGCGCCAGCGCCAGCACCAGCGCCAGCACCAACCCCGGCGCCGGCGCCGGCACCAGCGTCATCATTGCATGGTGATGTCAAGAAGCCACCCATCATTGGAAGGACGTCGTCCATCAAAATCAGCACCAAGCCGTCTCTTTCTTCCACCCATCGGCAATCACCCAAACCATCTATTTCTGCCACTCATCGACCTTCACCCAAACCCCCGATCGTGCTGGATAGCATCGTTGCTCACAGCAAGCCTGCAACAAATGGGCCGTCGGCATCCACCCCGCTCCCGGTAATTAAGCGGCCCCGGCCAGAGAAGGAGGAGTTTGCGTCGCCCGCACCCAAGCGCCCCAAGACAGAGACGCCTTCGGACGTCAAGGGCCAGTGGAAGAAGAGGCGCATGGTGACCCTCAAGACGGCAAACCCCAGCCGGCTTGCTGTCATTCTCGGGAAATCCACGTCTTCCACCTCCACGCCGGCCAGAACAGCCCTCCCAGGAAGTCTGCGCCGCGAATCCTCCAACGAGGACACTCCTCTCAAGAATCGCAAGCCGCTGCCTTCAGGCGGCGTCATTCGACGACCACTGCCAACGGGCAGCGCCGCCTCCCCGCCGCACCAGACGCCCGCGCCAAAGCCCAAGATTAGCGTCAGCACATCGTCGACGCCCGCTCCTCCAAAGGCCGCTTCTACACCGAGCGGCATACTGGGAGGTGTCGGAAGCACAGCGCCGGAGACGCCACTGAGCGCGTCGTCGCGACCCAAGATTAAACTTGTTCGTAAGCCGCAGCCGCAGCCTCAGCGCCCGCCATCGGCATAGGTGGCCTAGTTTGATACGCGGGTGGAAGGAGTGGCGGAATAAAGGAGCTTGGAATTAAAGGCAAAGTAACAAGGCTCAAGTGCGCCAGAAGGAAGGATTGATAACATTATTGCGTGTATCTTTATTAGGCGTTACAGGAGGGGAAACAACTCAAGAATAGGGAATATATTTTTGCTAATGGTCTTTTTTTGCCACACTGTAGACTAGCCGATTGCTAATTACCTGCTCAGTTCATTTCCCAGAGGCTTGTTTGTTGTTCTCACGTATGTGGAAATTCACAATCTGTTCCTCGGTTCCCATGATAATTCGATGCCTTTTGATTGGCGCATGTCAGCGACACTCCAAAACTGCCGCTCAGCGTTCAGCATGATGGGCGTTATGACTATTGATTGATGTGCTGTGTCAGCTATACACACGTTGGAGCCAGCACGACGAAGACTTGATGACGACAAGACGGCGAAACTAACTGCGCACACTAGCCTTATTGCGATGGGTAGATGTACATTGATAAAAAGAACAATATCACTTGCTTACATTTGGGCACATGTTGGTTTTTACGTCTTCCTGGGAGTGTGCGCAGGTTCTCACATGAGGGCAATGTTTAATTGGGCATTTTCCAATTTTCCGTCCATGTACGTACGTATTTGTAAAAAAAGCAACCCCGGCCGCCGTTTGTATGGCTATGCTAGGTACCGGTCAACAATGAGATTGACGTACCAAAAAAGAAAAAAAATTGATAGCAACTGCAAATCGAGAAAGAACAGCCAAGCAGATATATCTCCTTCTTTCGGCAGATAAAATCTGCCGTTTCCGAATATGTGTGTGTGTGAGTGTGTGGGTGTGTTTGCGTGCTAATGAAGAGGGTATCTCGTGTGTATGGACAACAAAAAGAGAGAGTACAGTGAATGATGGAATGTGCAATGAGCAAGAGAAGACGACGATGCATCCAGCAAGCAATGAAGACAAATGGACAAAAAAAAAAAAAGGTAGAAAGAAAAATTCAGAGTGACCAATCGACAACCGCGAATTATTGCTGAAAGCAGAAAGACGGAGCCAAATCCTGCTGGCTGTAGAAGAGAAAGAAACCGCGCCGTGATCGCATGCAAAAGTCTCCCGCCCAAAGTGTATCTTCCCGCACAACACGGAAAAAAAATATGTGGTGTAGTAAAACAATGGCGTCGAAAGAATATGTCGGCATTGTCGGGAAGTGGTGGAGGAGATGAGCGACGAGGGCAGCGGGCACGAAGGTCGTGGACTGATGGATAAAATGAGTGTGGAGTGGCGATGTGTGCTGTGCATGACGACCAGGTCTTGCATGAAAGATCGTGTTTAGATTTTTAGGTGATTGTGGCTCAAGATGACTGTTATGAGCCGTCTTCGCCTGGCGGCAACTCGATCCCACTGTCGCGATCTGGTTGAGCTTTGGGTGGTGACGAAGGTGTCAGCCGTTTGGCAGTCATGTCATGGCCATCAACACCTTGGAACGATAGGTCATAGTCGTCTTCGTCGACTGGGGCGAGCACGCGGCCTCCAAATTCAACATCGGAAACGCGAACGTGATACTCTAGGGCCTTTTGCCCTTCTTTGATCAAGGTTTCGGTCCAGCTTAGACAGCGCTTGATACTTTGGTTCATCTTTTGGCTATCAATCAGCAGCTCCTGGTGTTTTTCGAGGTCAAGCTGCAGACGTTTCTCATCACGCTTGCGACGCATAACGCCGCTGGAAATGGCAGACATGGATGCCGTATCCGTCATGGAAGCGTCAGACTCTTCAATGGAGTCGTCAAATTCTCCCTCTTCCTCTTCAGTCTCGTCAGCTTCACTAAGATCAGATAGATCCACTGGCGGGTCAGTGAGGGCTTCCGACACCACACGACTGTTTGGCGCAGACGCGAGAGACAGTCGACCGGAGCGAGAAAGACGGCGGTAGCGGCGTAGCTCAGCAGTCTGTTTGCGAAGTTGTCTTTCCAGTGTTCTGTTGATGGCCTCGAGCGATGCATTGGTGATTTCGAGATCCTGGACTTTGCGTTCTCTGCGAGCGTTGGCAACGAGTTCGCTCACACCATCCGAAAAGTGAGACTTGCTCGGACTTTGCGGTTCTGACAGGGTATCCCCTTCTTCATCAGAGCCCTGTAATTCCTCCGCTGCATGCAAAAGCGAAGCCATAGTCATAGATGTCTGCGATATTCCAGGGCTGGCCGGTGGTGACGCGCTGTCGGAAAGATTGGGCGATATGGTTATACTCGGAGCCAACTGCAACTCTGGGCCGGGGCTGTTGTTGGTTCGAGACTGGCGTCGGCGAGATTTCGGCGGCGCGTCGATGCTAACTCGCCTCATTCCACGCTGGGCTTCGGCATTATGGGAGATGGTGGAAGGCGGGCTCGTTTGGGACCTGTTTGGTGACGCGGGCGGTATTGCTGTTCTCAGGATAGGGTTCAAAACTGATGTAGACGTTGGATTGTGCTTCAGAGGCGAGGTAGGACGCTGGAGCCCACCAACAACGGTGGCAGAGGAACCCAGGGGAGGACGTCCTCCAGGCGGTAGACGAGGGCCTGACGACAAGGTCGAGTTGGGATTGGAGGCTGAAAAGGTTGACTTGGGCTCCATTTCAGGTGTCCCATTGGCGTAGAAGAATTTGGTAGATGAAGCATCCTGAGTATTCAGACCAGAAGGTGATAGTAGAGGCGCGGGTTGTGGTGTGCCAGTCACTGAGCGATCGACGCCGTTGTTGGGAGCGGCATTGGCGAAGAAGAAGGTAGGGCCCTTTTGCATGGTGGATGGTGGTTGACGCTGCTGGCCAGGGGTTTGTATACTCTTTGCATCGCTGGCATAAAAGAATTTGTTGGCATCGTTGGAGTCGGCCGGCATGTCGGATGGCTGCGATGGCTTCAGGCCACCATCTGGAGGCGAGGCGAGGCCCATGCTGCCAGGGCGCGGACTGTCACGATCCCATTCATCGGCGCGGTTATCCGGGTTCGGTGTGGTTGTGGGAGTGCTGTTTGTGCTGTCGACACGGGTCTGCCTATGGCCGGTGCGAGGGGTCACATTTGTAGCGAGAAAGGCAGAGACGGGAGAGGCAAAGTCGTGCGCAACCGTGGTGGCAGTGCCTTGAGGTCTCCTGGCCAGCGCACCGAGAACAGGAACACCTTTGGAAGCGACCTTGGGGGTAAGAGGGGTCACACGGTTCGCGGCGGCTCGGACGACAGAGGGCGGCTGCCTTGGTCTGTCTCCAGGCGGCATGGTGAGGCGCGCAGAGGCAGTGCTGTGGTTGAGGCGAGGCGTTACCAAGTGGTCATGGCTACCGCGAGGCCGGTGAGGAAACGCGGCGGCGGCAAGAACAGGATGCAGGGCGGCGGCGGGTGGATATAGATGGAGACTTTGTCGTTGATTCGAATACGTGGACGAGGCAGAGGCGGCGAGGGTGCGATGAAGAGGCGAGACACTATGGCGGCGATTTTGAGCGTGGTTGGATCTGTCCGTCTTGGAGGTTGACGAGCTACGTTGCAGAGTCGGGATTGAAGGTGGCAGAGGGGCTTGGCTAGGCTGGCCGCGACGGTGCGGCGGCAGAGAGGGAGGCGGATGCTGGCGTCGTTCGTTAAGGTTGTGAGTGGCCAAAGCAGGTCGTGCGGAGAGTGAAGAGATGGAAAAGTAAGCTGGCAGGTGCATGAAAACAAAGCGGTCTTTGTTGCGAGCTAAAACCAAACAAATGACGGTACGCGACGAAGTTAGTATGGTGTTGGAGGAGGTGCCAAAAGGTGTGCACACCATTTCAGAGTTGACATGAGACTAGCGGGCATTTTGCTGGTGACATCAGGTACCTTGGAATTACAGCATAGGGGCTGCCTGGCACTCAGTACCTTGGTAGGTACCTACCTAGGGGGAGGAGTGTCAGGGTGTTCTGCAAGATGATGATATATTCTCTAAGCTAGGTGTGTGTGTGTGGGTCATCTATATGTGGTCACTAGTGGTGTGCCCACGTAACAATATACCATATCGCCCTATATAATGCCCTTATTATTCTACTATTCTTAATTTCTCTATATATTCTTAGTAATTCCTAATATTATTTAGTAATTCCTAATATTAATCTAGTAATTCCTAATATTATTCCCTATTTATATTTATTTCTTTATTCTTACTAGCCTACTATTCTTATATATTAATATCTCCACTTATAGCTAGTCCCCTAATAGATATTATATTACTTAGATTCTTAAATATTAAGGTAGTATTAACTACTATTATTAGTACTTAGATATTAGTTACTACTAGTACGCCTAAACCCCTAAGGGCTATACTAGTATTAACTATAGTGCTTATTATTATAATAAATACCTTAGGTATTATATTAGGCTAATTAATAACTATATATAATAATATTTTAGCTAATTATATTATAAGTTTATACTTTATTAGTATACTTCTAGTAATAACTAGGGTTATTAGTAGGAGTTATAATACTTAATTAAATATAAGTATTACTTATAGTCTATTTATAAAGACTTCTTCTATATAACACCTAAGCTTATTATATAAGCCTAGTATAATATTACCTATAATTATAAAGCTAGTTATACTTAGTTATATAAAAAGACTAAGTATTACTACTAACTATTTCCCTAGGTTAGTAGTATATATATATCTTATTATAGCCTTACTAACTATATAGAATAGCGCCTCTATTACTACCTAATTACTATAGAAGTAGTAATACTATATATCCTTTATCTTATTAAGGTACTTAGTATATACCTTCTTAATTTCTAAATTCTATATTATAATTACTAGATATATTTAGAAATTTATAAATATAATAGTTAGGTCTTACTACTATAGGGCTAGGTTTATAGTTATTAGTTATAATATATAATTTATACCTTATATTATAACCTATAGTATATCCCTTAGTAATATATTTAATATTATATATACTTATTATATTACTTATTTATATATATCCTCTATTTCCTTTAATATACTAGGTAGTATTATAAGTATAATTAATAATAGTACTAGGAGTTATACTAGTTATAATATTATTTTTATAAGTATATTAAAGTATATCTATAATAGAAATTAACTATCTAACTATATAACTACTACTATAGTTAGTACTAGTATTACTAATTAGCGGGTATTATAGTAGACTTTAGTAAGTGTTTATTAGTAAGTACCTTATTCTAGTATAGTATAAATATCTACTAGTTTCTTTATAATATCTTATACTATACCCTTAAACTATTCTATATAGGCTATAATACTCTTTAAGGTCTTAGTTAACTATTAAGTAATATATTATATCTTTAAGCTAAGGGTATATTTAATATTCTCCTAAATATCTTCTTAAACCTATAAGATTTATAGAAAGTCTATCTTCTAGTATTATTAATTAAAGACCTTAATCTATATAGTAATTAATTCTATCTCCTTAGCTAGTGCTTATTACTATAGCTATATCTCCTTACCTACTAGTAAATATATAAGTTATAATAAAAGCTATTTTAACTATAAGAATAGTACTAGTCTTATAGAGCTAATAAGTATATTATATACTAATAGTTTAGTACTTATAGGTTCTATACTACTCTTAGTCTATATAGTTAATAGCTTCTTCTTTAGTAATATTATATTTTCTTTACTAGCTTTATATAACTTTATATCCTTAAGTTAATACCTTAATACCTCCCTAGCTTATTCTATACCTACCTATACTACTTCCTTAACCTTTATTATTACCTAGAACTTATTATAAAATATATATAATTAGTTATATAGCCCTTATTCCCCTTAACTTACCCTATTATACTATTTAAGGCTTATTATTATCCTTACTATATAGATTACTACTATTAGTATATAGTATAAGATAGTAGCTTTAGCTTTTAAAAATAATATATTACCTATATTTATATTCTTTACTATATAAAGTACTATATATCTTTAGAGATACTAGTCTAGTTAAACTACTATTAGTAGCCTTCTTTAATTTACTTTTATAACTCTAAGTATTACTTATATACCTAGTATAAATACTAGGTTAATAAGTATTTTAGGGGGATCCTTAAGGAGCTTAGCTATTAGTATAAACTATTATATAATAAGCTTCTTATATTATACTACTAGGCTAACTATTTACGCCTATATCTTAGGTTATTACTATACTATCTATATTATAATACCTATTCTTATTACCTATTAGTTAATCTTTATTATATCTAGGGCTAGTAGGGGGTCCTTAGGGCCTTTTCTTACCTCTATCTAGTAATAATTTATATAGATAACTAATATTAAATTATAATAGAGGGAGTAATAATATTATTATAAGAATACTTATAGGTAATAAATATATATTACTTTTAAAATTAGTAAGTAGGCACTACCTCTTATTAGCGCTATTAGGCTAACTATACTAGTAGTAAATAGTATTTATTTAAGGCCTAATACTTTAGTATTAATATAATATATTTCCCTAGCTCTTTTATTAATAACTAGGTATTATAAAATTTATTTAAGTCTTTATATTATACTTAGAAAAATTATATATTATCCTCTATTTTCTTATCTATAATATAAACTACTTCCTATTTTACTATATATAGTAGTAGTATTATTATAGTTAATATAAAATCTAATACTTCTCTATTTATATATATAATACTATTTATTAGTACCTAATAAGCTTTATTAGCTATTATATAGGCTAGCTCTAAGTAGTTAACTAATATAACTAGCTAGATATAGGAGTCTACTAGTAAGGCTAGGCGATATACTAAATATCTAATATATTTTATAATAAGGAATAGTCTTATATATTAAAGTCTAAACTTATAGCCTATACTATCTACTATAGTATAGCCTTTATATAGCCTTAGATATACTATATTACTTACTTTAAAGAAGTATATAGTATATTATCTATTATAATAGCTCTTTATTATTACTACTATTATTATAAATATATTATATACTAAAATCTATACTACTTTATAGTTTAGTTTTACTAGTATAGCGTTTAATATATAGTCTAAGATATCTATAGGCTTATAGCCCCTAACCACCTTATATAATAAGTATCCTATAGATACTAATAATATATTATTAATCTAGAATATAAAGTATAATATAGCTAACTCCTAGTCTACTAGTATATCTATACTAGTAATATAAATCTTAATAGCTAATAAGATAATCTAGATTATATACTCTATCTAGTTATCTATCTATAGGTAATATATTATTATATAAATTAACTTTATACTTAACTATTTCTAGATATATTACTATAAGATTACTATAAACTTTAGGTCTTTATTTAAGAGTATAATTTTAGAGATACCTTATCTTAAGTTAAATAATATATTAAGTAAAATATATATAACCTTACCTATATTAGTAAAGTTCTTAATTAGTACTATTACTACTATCTTATTAAACTTATATACTACTATAAGTAGTAATATATATCTTTATATAAAGAGTAATAAGGCTAAAATAAAGTTAATTAATATATAGTAGAATAGTATAGGTGCTAGTAGTAGAGGCTATAGGTTCTTATATAATATATAGTAACACTTATAGTACTACTAGTATTTTATATATATCTATAGAAATACCTTAAAGTGGTTATATCCTTAGTATATATAGTATTATACTAGGATAGGTGCTAACTTCTTATATCTTATATAGTTTCTATTATATATAGCTTTAAAGACGTCTTATATAGTGCTTACTAGTATATATAGCTTCTATAACACATCTAGTATTATCTTCTAGAGGAGCTAGTCCTCTACTATAAATAGAAGTTCTACTTAATTAGCCTCTACTAGTGCCTTATTATCTACTATTATAGTCTAGATATATTACTAAATAGGGTCCTATATATAGCCTTTATATATATATACTTTAAATTCTAGGCTAATACTAATTATACTAGTATATAGCTATAAGATCGCCGCTAGCTACTATAATAGGAATAAGGTTCCTAGTTCTCCCTCTATATAGTATATTAGCACTAGACTAGGTACCTAGAGCTCTAGTTAGTTATCTAATATACCCTCTAACTAACCTAACGCCCTTAGGTCTATATATAGCGGTATTATAGGTAGATAACTTAATATATCTAGTACTATATAGTCTACGCCCTTATAGTATATAACCTAGACCTTTATATTACTAATATACTCTATAACTCTAATAATCTTCTTATTAACTACTTACTTACTTATTAAATTTATAATATTAATCTATTTATCTAAAAGTATAATTAAGTTATAATTAGTAAAGTAAATAACTAGTAGCTTATTTATAATACTTATCTAGTATTATAATTTCCTTAAAGCCTAAATATAACTATAGACTTCTATCTTTATAGCCTAGTAATATTTTTCCTTATCTAATAATATATAAGATAAGAATATTACTAGTTATATACTATTATATAGTAAGTATACTACTACCTTATTATCTTATAAGATTTTTTCTAGTACTTCTTCCTTTATATAGTATACTATTACTCTAATACTTACTTTTAATATATTAATATTAAAAAATAACTACTAATATATAATAAAGTATATAAGGGTATAATACTATATAAGTACCTCCTTTAGCTATATAAAGCTATTAAGCTCCGCCTTAGTAGGTAGTACTAGTATAATATAATTTATCTACGCCTTCTATACTATAGCCTCTTATATTATTTATTACCTAGCCCCTATATTAGCCTTTAGGTCTTTCTTAGTGTCCTTATTTATACTAGCTTTTACTACCTTTCTAGCCCTAGCTATATATTATAGCTATATCTTCTAGATCTAAAGCGGTTTAGCTATTATAGTATATCTTAGGACGTTATATTAGAAGGCCCTTATAAATCCTAGTAGGATCTCTAGCTACTTTAATATAGTAAAGAATACTAGCTTACTAATAGCTTATAGTTTATCTTATATAGTACTTAGTCCTAATATATTAACTATACACCTAAGTACTAAGACTAAGTTATATATAATAAATAATTTACTTAGACTAATAAATATATTATATATTATAAGCCTATTAAATACCTCTTAAATATATTATATATATTTATTAAAGGTATTTAAACTAATAAAAATATTATTATAATAATATATACCTATAGTGCCTCTAAGTATCTTATTTATATACCTTTATATATATATATTACTATTTTTATATCTTATAATAAATACCTTAAATATAAATTACTTATTATATATTATTATTATAAAAGCTTATATAGAATTAGAATATAGCTATTATTAATAATAAAATAATATAATATTAATAATAGTAATATACTTTATATAAGCTAGTCTACTTATAATTTTATCTTATCTATATATAGTATATATATTACTTAGCGCCTACTTATTTAGTAGTTTAATATCTACTATTATATAGCCTTTATATTTCTCTCCTATACCCTACTAAATTATAAATACTAAGAATATAAATAGCACCTAGGTCTTTATATACTTTAGCTTACCCTTCTATATAAGGCCTTATATAATAATATTAATAACTTTTTACTCTTTAGGTCCTTATAAGTAAACTCTATATTTAGTCTATAGTATATCCTCCTAGCCTAGCTTAAGCCTAACTCTTATATATTCCTTTATAAAGACTCTAGTAAAACCTTTATCTTAGAATAGTAATATATACTATATAATAAGATTATATAGCTACTAATTATAGGTTTTAGACTTATTATAATATATATAAACGCCTATAGAGTACTTAATAGTATCCCCTTTAAGCGCCTTAGTAAGTATAATAAAGTGACTTACCTCTAGGTCTATTATAACTACTAGCTCTATTACTAATACTACTTATTTAACCTCTATTATATATACCTATACCTCTAGGTATACTAGATATATCTTATTTATATAGTTATACTTCTAGATAGTTAGTCTTTTACCTATATTATTATAGACTAGTATATAATATATATTTACCTTAAAGACTACTATAAATAAGATAATACCTAGCTTTAGTCTTAGGTTAAATATATACCTTATACTACTAGGTGCCTTATAGTAGACTAGTAGTAGTGCTATCTAATCTAGGTTAATAGTAGTGTTAGATTTTACGTGTATTATAGCCTTATTATATCTCTTTTAAAACTAGGTAATAATTAAGACGTAGATATCCTTATACTCGTAGATAATAGCCCGCTATATACTTAGGAGGATATCTATATAAAGGGGTCTAAGTATATCTATATCTAGTAGTATATTAGCTTTTAGTTCCTATATAATAAATACCTTAACTATTTTATAAGCTATAGCTAGTATACTATCTAGCTTAGAGCCTAGTATATAAAGTAGAAGGTATATAAATTTAGTTATACTATATATACTTACTTTAATATTATATAAAATAACTAGCTTTAGTTATTATTATACCTAGAGCTTAGGATAGTATATAGCTAGTTATACTTTATCTACTAGTATAGTAGTAGCCCCTATATTTATATAGACGTTATATAAGATATCTAGTGCTATAGGCTTTAGGTAAATCTATATATAAAGATAGGTCTAGCTAGTACTATATAGTAAATCTATAGCTATACTTATTAATTTTACTATAATAATAAATAGCTTTAATAGTATAAAATCTATCTAGTCTACCTAAGTAAATAGTACTACTATTATTATATATAATATCTAGGCTAGTGCTATTATTATTAAATATAGTAATATAGCTAGGGTATATATAGATTTATTATAAGGAATATTAGAGTAAGTAAAGGTTTATATATTAATACTATTAAAGCTAGAGTTATTATTATTATTACTATAAATTACTTAAATATATTTATAAAGTATATTATAGCTTTTAAATAACTATAAGTATATATAGTAGATCTATTCCTAATATTATATAATATTAATAGTACTTATAAAGTATACTTTATTATCTATAGTTAAGGCTAGTAGTGCTATTTCCTCTAGCGCCACTATAGTATCTAGATTATTAAAGTAGTCCTATAGACTATAGTCCTACTCCTATATATCTTACTATAGTATATAGCCTAACTAGTTATCTTAATATATATTATCCTTAATATACTTACTATCCTACTAATATACCCTAGTAGTATATAACTACTATTACTACTAAGTATTATTATAAGGTTAATATAGCTACCTAGCTCCGCCCTAAGGGGTATACTTACTATTAAACTATAGCTAGTTTAGTATACTAGAGTTATTATAGAATAGTCTTAATAATATAGCCTTTAGATATAACTACTACCCTCTATTACCTATATTATTATTATAATTATTATATAGCTTATTATTATAGGCTAGAGGTAGGGAATATATATTACTATTATACCTATTAATAGCCTAATTATTACTATTAAAGGTATAGTAGTTATTATTCCTCTAGCTATTATATATATTCTAATAGCCTCCCTAGTTATAATAGTTCTAGTTATTCTAAATTATCTTATAGTTTTAGCTCTAACCTAGGGCCTATAGCTATCTAGATAAGGCCTAGTTATATTACTACCTAATAAGATCTCTAATAGTATTTTATCTCTTATATATTATATTAATTAGTTATAATAGGGTATTAGAATTACTTAGTAGTAGTAAGGTAGTATAGATTATAGGATTAAGTAAGTTATAAACTAATTATAATTATACCTATTATCTTATCTTATAGGCTTATATATCTTATAAGAGCTAGAGTATATATATCTTAATACTATAGCCTACTAGTATATTACCTAGTATATATTAAGTAGTTTAGAGATCTTTAGTAGCCTTTAATATAAGCTTTCTTTATCTCTTAATAAGCTTCTTATAGATTATATTAACCTATACTATTTATAGTATCTTCTAATCTAATTAAGAGAGATAGCTACTATATTACTAGGCTACCTTATTATAGAGGTATATTATCTAGATATCTTTTATTTATTACTTATTATAGGTATTAATATACTATTTAAGCTAATCTATAAAGGTATAAATATAAATAAAGATAATATCCTTACTAGTACTAGTGACTTATCTTATACTAATCTTATCTTAATACTTAAGGTTAGGGTTAAAGAATTTAATATTATTTTTATAAAGTCTCTAAATACTTAACTTACCCTAGGATAATACTAGTATATATTCTTTACTTACCTAGGCTTATATTATTACTTAATATAAGAACTTAGCTAAAGTCTATATAATATCTATTACTACTAGCTAGAGTAAGATAAGGCTTATACTATTAGTATAACTATAGCTATTATTAGCCTAGCTTATTTATATTTATAATATAATTAGGCCCTAATATAGACTTTATTATATATTATATCCTAATATAAGAGATATTATAGGAGAGGGGGAAGATATAATAGGAGAGAATAAGGGTAGGTTAGGAGTCCTAAATACTATTAATATACCTTTAGTTAGCCTCTTAGCTATATAGTATTCCTACCCCTTATCCTTCCTTCCCTAATATATAATTCTTACCCTAGTTTATCTATTCCTATAGCTAGCTTCTAAAGATATTATAAAGTACTATAAGGAGTAACTACCTTTATACTCTAAGTTATAGATAAGAGTCTTAGTTAAGGGTCTACCTACCTTTATAATAATATATAGTCTAGACTAAGTTCACTACTACCTTAGTAGCTTAGTAATAGGTATAATAATATTAGTTTTAGTATAGTCCTAAGTATAATAAATATAGACTAGGTATATAGTAAGAGTTTATAATTATACTAGATTATTATTAAAGATTAGAGCTATATATTAGGGTTAATACTATTAGTATAATTATATCTAGTATATCTTAAAAAAAAGTTATAATAATTAAGCTATATTATTATAAGATAATATTAATAATAGCTTACTATAGTATATATATTTATATTACTAGTATTAAATGTCTTAGCGGGCTAGTGGCTAAAGCCTATATTATTAAATTTTTAATAGAAATAGTGCCTTAAGAGGCCGTGTGATGTGAAAGTAATTACTACTAATTATTAGGGTATTCTATAAGATAATAATGTATTCTCTAAGCTAGGTGTGTGTATGTGGGTCATCTATATGTGGTCACTAGTGGTGTGCCCACGTGATAAGGAGGGTGTTTTTAGACATGGCTAAAATACACTGCTAAATCTATTCTGTATTTTTGCCGTCTAGTGAGCATATTAACACCTTAGAGACATTTTTAATGTAAAAAAAAACGTGTCAGAAGCTCTAAAACGTCGACTAGACGGCAAAAACACATGTGTAAACTGACACGGTATTTTTGCCATGTCCAAAAACACCCCCCTCCCGCGTAGGTA
>JAEIJG010000532.1:0-25071 GCA_037289395.1 Beauveria scarabaeidicola
AGCTAGTTTTATAGTTATATAACTAGTATTAAAATTATAGCCCTTTTAGGCTTAGCACTAAGAAGTTATAAAAGTGTAGTTTATATGTAAAATAGGGTGTATAACTCGCTTGTTCGCGCGACTCGCTTATTAACCACGTTAATTATTATTATAATTATTATTTTTATTAACCTTTACTTTTACTTTTTTATTTATCTTTTTCGTAAAAGTTAGTATATTTTTATTATAGTTATAATATAAGTAGTTAGACTTTTCTTAAAGTGTTTATTAGTTATATTAAGGAGGGTTATTAAGTACTATTTTCTTATTATTTATAAGTTATTTAGAGACTTCCTTAGCTTCTAAAGGACTATAGTAAAACTAGGCTAATATTATACTAGGAAATACTTAGTCTATAAGGATATATTAAAAATCTTTATTAATACCTTATAAAGTAAAAGGCTTAAGGCCTTTAAGAGTTTATATAAGACTTTATTTTAGCCTAAGGTATTTTATATTATATAGCCTTTTAGTATATCTTTAACTTTATTTATTATAATTATTATAAAGATATTAGTTATATTTTTTATATAAGTAAAAGTACTTTATTATTTATTTAAGGTTATATTAAACTTAATAACTACTAAAGCTAGGAAGAATTTCTAGGCTAATACCTTTACCTTTTTTTCTTTTAATTATACTAAAGAGTTATAGCCTAGTTAGGCTAGCTTTAGGATTATATTAGCTATATAACTTATAATAAATCTTTTTACTTACTTATATTACTTTTATAATACTAAAATATCTTTTAAGGAATCTAAGTATATTTTTTAAATAGTTTTTTATATTTTAACTAAGGCTTAGGCCTAAGTCTTTTTTATATTATAAGTAACTTCCTAATTAACTTTATTTCTTAACCTTTAAGCTTATCTTTATAATCTCTTTATTATAATAATTACTTTATTAGTTCCTTAGTTCTACTATTCTAGCTTTTAGACTTAAGTAAACCTTATTTTAAAAATAACCTTTCTTATAATATCCTCTATTATTATTATAAGCCTCTTATAAGTTACTTCTACCTTTACTAAGGTTATTATTAAGACTTTAGTTATAACTAAGAGTTAAGTTAATACCTTAATTAATATAAAGCTAATATTAATTATTCCTTATTTTTTTATTAGCTTTTTATCTTTTACTTTATAAGCTTAGAGTTCTAATAATTATAAGATATAATTAGACCTAGTTAAGTTCTAATCTAAGGTTATATATTTACTTTATAAGATTAATAAGGCTTAGAGTAAGTCTAAGATACTTATATAATAATTATAATAATATTATATTATTATTCTTATAGATATAACTAATATAGTCTTAATATAAATATAACTCTTAATTATATTATTTATAAATATAAATTATTTATTATAAAGATCTTAAGAGGGGTAATAAAGGTTAAAGTCTTTAACTACTACTTATAAGGTCTCTCTTAATAAGATATTATAAAAGAGCTTATATAAGTTAATATTAGGTTTAGAGTAAAGGTTTATAAAAATAAAAGGGGTTATAAAGAATTTAATATAATATATATCTTTCTTTATTATAACTTCTTAAGATACTTTCTTAATCTTTTTATATATATAAGTAATTACCTTCTTTTTTTCTTATAAGTACTAATTAAGTATTAAAGTAAAAGTAAATAAGGGGTTACTTAATAATATTTCTTAGATTATAATAATATTATAACTATTCTTTAAATAAAAAGCTAATTAAATATTATTATTATTTTTATAAATATTTTATAATAAGATCTTTATTTAATTATCTAAGCTAAGTTAGGTTAGTTATAATTATATCTTAAATTAGCTCTAAGGTTATTAATAATAGTAGGAGAGGTAGGAGTAGATCTCTTTAGGTATAGTCCTTAAGTACTAGGGCTAATAATAGTACTTACTTAGTCTAGTCTTCTCCTAAAGTAAACGTAGTACTCTTATATTATAAGATAGTTAGTGATATTAGGCCTATAGACCTTACTCTAGGGTTTATAAAGTTAAACTTTAATATATTAATCTATATAAAGAATAGAAAAGGCCTCTAGACTAGGGCTAATAAGGAGGGTCCTAGAGGGCGCCCCCTTAAGCACTAAGTGCTCCTAGTTTTCTTTAGGGGTAATAATACTCTTAGAGACCTTAGGGGTCTTTTCTTATTTAAACTTAAGTAATAGCTTTTATCTTCGCGAGTAGAAAACGGCGCGTGACTATATTAAGCCTAATCTAGCGATAAAATTAGAAAATAACTTATTAGATAATTAAAAGCACTTAAATCTACCCCTAGATAATATTAGCTTAGAGCTACTTTACTAGGGGTAATTATAATAGCTAATTTACTACTAGAGATATACCTAGATATATCCCTATAATAAAACCATACTATAGTAAGCCTAATATAGCTATAACTAGATAGAGGATAAGATCTAAAAGAGAAATTATTAATAAGCTCTTTTTCTTAATTAAAGATAAGTATAAAGACTAAATAAAAAAGCTATAATCTAAATATAAATAAATATAAGTCTAAAGTAAGACTAAGATAGCCTTAATAAAAATAAATAACTTAATTAGTTAAGAAATAATCTAGGTTATTATTAAAAAGATAATTACTTAGATACTAAAGGAGAGCTAAAGTACTAAATAGCCCTAATTACTATCTTAAGTATAGTCTTATATTAAAGTAATAATAATATAAAGCTAGGTTAGCCTTAAGGTAAAACTAGTCTTAATAAGGTATAAATAAGAGTTAATTATTAATACTAGAGGATATACCTAGGAGGTTAAGGATTACTTCTTATAAGAGGTTATTATAGTAGTTAATAAGGTAATCTAGGTAGATATTATAGTAGTAGTATATTACCTCCCCTTAGGGGATATAGCCTTAACTTTTTATTAAGAAGTAAAGGAATATACTAAAGATAAGCTTTAAGTAAAGGTTATATTTAAGCCTAAGATAACCCTCTTTTAATAAATTTATATTATAATAATAAAAGTAGTCTTATTTAGTAAGATTTTATAAAATACCTCTAACCTTATAATAATACTTTTAGCCTTTAATAAGGTAAATATTATTATAATAAAAATATATTATTTTTAGTTTAAGTCTAGAATAAAGGCCTTAATAATTATTAGAACTTATAATATAAAAATAGTAAATTACCTTTATAAATAAAAAGTCTTCTTTAACTCCTAGGTATTCTAATATAAGCCTTTCTTAGAGATAATATAGCTCTTATAATACTTCTAATACTACTAATATAACTATATAAGTAAGTTCTACTAAAATAAAGAATAATATAGTTAGTATATTTACTAGACTTATACTAAAACTAAGTTATACTTAGCTAAAAAAGATAATAAAAAGGAATTATATCTTAACTATAAAAATAACTACCTAATATAATCCTAAGACTACTTTATAATATAATAATATTAAGGCTAAGCCTAGGAGATATATTACTTTAGACTAATATAATTTAAGAGCTATTACCTAAGCCTAAATAAGAAGAGACCCCTAAGGTCTTTAAGAGTATTATTACCTTTAAAGAGAGCTAGGAGTATATAACGCCTAAGAAAGCGCTCTTTAGGACCCTCCTTATTAGCCTTAGTTTAAAGGCCTTTCTTTATATAAACTAATATATTAAAGTTTAATTTTATAAACCCTAGAGTAAGGTTTATAGGCCTAGTATTATTAACTATTCTATAATATAAAAGTACTATACTTACCCTAGGAGAAGATAAGGTTAAGTAAGTGCTATTATTAGCCTTAGTACTTAAGGAATATAATTATACCTAGAGGGACCTACTCCTACCCTTACTACTATTACTAATAGCTATAGAGCTAATCTAAGATATAGTTATAACTAACCTAGCCTATCCTAGATAATTAAATAAGGATTCTATTATAGAATATTTATAAAGATAATAATAATATTTAGCTAGCTTTTTATTAAGAGAATAGTTATAATATTATTATAATCTAGGAAGTATTACTAAGTAGCCCCTTACTTACTCTTACCTTAGTATCTTATTAGTATTTATAAGGGGAGAGGAGGGTAGTTATATATATATATAAAAGGATTAAGAAGTTATTATAAGAAGTTATAATTAGAAAAGATATATATTATATTAATTTCTCTATAAACCCTTTTATCCTTATAAACCTCTATACTAAACCTAATACTAACTTATATAAGCTCTTTTATAATATCTAGGTAAGAGAGGCCCCTTAAGTAGTAATTAGAGATTTTAACCTTTACTACCCCTCCTAGGATCTTTATAATAAAAAATCTATATTTATAAATAATATAATTAAGACCCTTACTAGTATTAAGACTATACTAGTTATACCCCTAGGGATAGTAATATAGTTCTACTATAACTATTATATAAATATCTTAAACTTACTTTAGGCCTTACTAGTCTTATAAGGTAGGTATATAACCCTAGACTAGAACCTAGCTAGGTTAGATTATATCTTATAATTATTAGAACTTTAAGCCTACTAAATAAAAAGGAAAAAGCTAATAAAGAAATAAAAGATAATTAATACTACCCTTATATTAGTAGAGGTATTAGCTTAGCTCTTAGCTATAACTAAGACCCTAATAATAACCTTAATAAAGGTAGAGGTAGTTTATAAGAAGTTTATAATAATAATAGAGGATATTATAAGAAAAGCTATCCCTAAGATAAGCCCTACTTAAGTCTAAAAGCTAGAGTAGTAGAACTAGGTAATTAGCTAAGTAATTACTATAATAAAGAGATTATAAAGAAAGGCCTAGAGGTTAGGAAATAAAGTTAATTAAAAAGCTACTTATAATATAAGAAAGACCTAAGCCTAAGCCTTAGCTAAAGTATAAAAAGCTACCTAAAGAATATATTTTAACTTACTAGGAGATACTTTAGTACTATAAAAGTAATATAAATAGATAAAAGGATTTACTATAGGCTATATAGCTAATATAATCCTAGAGCTAGCTTAGTTAGGCTAAGACTCTCTAGTATAATTAAAAGAAGAAAAGGTAAAGGTACTAGCCTAAAAGTTCTTCCTAGCCTTAGTAGTTATTAAGCTTAATAAGACCTTAGATAAGGAATAGAGTACTCTTTTTTATATATAAGATATAATTAATATCCTTATAGTTATTACTATAGGTAAAGTAAAAGATATATTAAGAGGCTATATAGTATAAAATACCCTAGGCCTAGATAAGGTCTTATATAGACTTCTAAAGGCCCTAGGCCCCCTACTTTATAAAGCGCTAGTAAAGATCTTTAATATATCTCTATAAACTAGGTATTTTTTAGTATAATATTAGTCTAATACTACTATAATCCTCTAGAAACTAGGGAAGACCTTAGATAACCTCTAGATAGTAAGAGGATAGTATCTAATAACCTTACTTAATATAACTAGTAAGCTTTTTAAGAAGATTTTTATTATTTATATTATAACTATAGTAAAAATATATTAACTTCTACTAGAAGGATAAATAAAAAACTAAAGATAAAAGTTAATAAAAATAATAATAGTAATAATAATTAAGCTTATTTATATAATATAGGCCTATAGTAAAGTAGTATTACTTTTATAACTAGATATAGCTAATATCTTTAATAATATTAACTATAGGCTATTTATTTAAGAACTTTATTACCTTAGCTACCTAAAGTAGATTCTTAACCTCCTCTAGTCCTTTTTTAATAATAAGATAAATTAGCTTTATATTAATAATAGTTTTATAAAAAAACGAGTAATCTAATAAGAAGTCCCTTAAGGCTTATTATTATCCCTTATCTTTTTTATTCTTTTTATAACTTTACTTTATAAAGCCTTTAACTTAGCCCTAAGCTTATATATAGTTAGTTTTATAAATAATATAAACCTATTATATATAAATAAAGATTATAATAAAACTAAAAACTAGTTAAAAAATACCTAGATAATCTATAAGAAATAAATAAGAGATTATTATCTTAGCTTTTTAATCTTAAAGTTTAAGTTATTATACTTCTAATATAAGTATACCCTAAATCTAGGCCCCCTTATACTTAAAGGTAAAGAGGTAAAGTTATCTAAAGATACCTATATCCTTAAGGTAACTCTATTAATAAGGTTAAAATAATAAAAATAAGTTAAGGCTATATTAAAGAAGATATACTTAGTACTTTATACTTTATAACTTATAGTTAGAAAGTTATAAGGCTTAAGGGTTAAGGAAGTAAAAAATATTTACTTATAAAGAATCTACCTAATTATATTATTTAAAATAATAATATAATATAATCTTATAACTAGCCTTATAAAGGGCCTAATAAGACCCCTAAGGGAATTATAAATAAGGTACTTATAAGTAACTAGGGGTACTTTTAGAGCTACCCTTACTTACTATATAAAGACTAAGCTTAGAGTCCTCTTAATAAATATCTACCTAATAATATAAAAAAATAAGATACTTAACTAATAAGAAGCTATAAGGGCTATAACCTAGTTCTAATATATTATTATATAGGTATTATTAATAATCCCCCTCCTTTACTACTAATACTAAAATAGGTAAATCTTACTACTAATAAAAAGCCTATACTAAGACCTACTAAAGATAAATAGGGGGGCTTTAGAGGAAGACTAATATACACTTAAAGCTTAGGCTAATAAGGTTTAAAGAGTAAAATAAGAGTATAAGAAGATAAAGAGCTAAAGATAGATAAGGTAACTTACCTTATACCTAGTATATAAGCCCTTATAAGCTAGGTATAAAGCTAAGGTAATATTACTTTTTTATATATTATAGTATATAAGTTTAATTATATTATAACTATAAATAAAGAAGATTAGCTTTAATACCTTCTTTTATAAGTATTAAGTACTTAAATATAATATAAGAATATACTAATATAAGAGTAAATTAAAAGATATTTACTATATACTTTTTTATTATAAGCTAATAAGCTAGGAATATATCTTTAATATAGCCTTACTCTAAGAGTAATAAGATATACTTTATATATTAGACTACCTAATTAAAAGTAAGAAAATTATAAAATAAGTATATAACTAGTATAGGCTAATATATATAACTATTAGGCTTAAGATAAAGCTAGGGGGAAATAAGGGTAAGACTAGTATAGAGTAAGGGTAGAAGTAAGGAAGGGCTTATAAAAGGGCTTAGAAAATAATTAAGAAAAGGGGCCTTACTAGCCCTTACTAGGAACTAATATATAATTAGAGTTAAATAAAGAAGTAAGGGTTTTTTACTAGGGTCTTTAGTTTTTCCCTTATTTATAAAGATAGAGAGACTAGATAGATATATATAGTCTAATTAGGGTAATTTAATAATAATAATAATAATTAAGTAATAGCTTTTAAATTATATTAGTCTAAAGTAATAAGCCTTCTAAGCTTAACCCTAATACTATCTTATTATAAAATAGTCTTAGAACTATATTAGATAGTTACCTTTATAATTAAAATATAATTCCTTCTTATTATCTTTTTTTACTAAGTATAGTTTAGTCTTAATATAAGTCTAATAAGTATACTAGTTATATTTTTTTTTTTTAATAAAATCTATTTATATAATTATATTAATAGTATTAGAAGTATTATAAGAGTTATATTATCTTTAAGAAAAGCTTATATTAGAATATTTAAGAGTTAAAAAAAGACTTTTTATTTATAAAGGTAATTTATTATTTTTCCTTTAAGGCCACCCCTACTCACTATATAGAGACTAAGCTTAGTATACTACTAGTAGACATCTACCTAATAATATAGAAGAGTAGAACCCTTAACTAGTAAGAGGCTAATAGGGCCGTGGCCTAGCTCTAGCACACTACTATATAGGTATTATCTCTAGTCCCACTTTACTAAAGTAATAATAAATAGGTCTAGCTACTAATAAAAGACTTATATAAGAACCTACTAAAGATAAGTAAGGGGATACTAGAGGGGGACTAGTATATACTTAAGGCTTAGGCTAACTAAGTATAAAGAGTAAAGTAGGAATATAAAGAAACTAAGAGCTAGAGGTAAGTAAAATAACTTACTTTATTCTTAGTCTATAAGCCCTTATAGACTAAATATAAGGCTAAGGTAGCCTTACTTATTTATTTACTATAATATATTAGTTTTATTATAATATAATTATAAATAAAAAAGATTAAATTAAATATTTTCTTTTATAAATAATAAGTACTTAAATATAATATAAAGATATATTAATATAAATATAAGTTAAAGAATATTTATTATATACTTTTTTAATATAAACTTATAAGCTAAGACTATAATTAAGATTATATTTTTATTATAATATTATTAAGAGACTAAAGAGATATACTTTATATATTTAATTACTTAGTTAAGAGTAAGAAAATTATAAAATAAATATATAACTAATAAAGGCTAACCTATATAAATATTAGACCTAAGGTAGATCTAAGATAAAGTAGATATAGAGTAGATATAGAGTAGGTAAGGAGGAGCTTAAGCCTAAAAAAGGGGATACCCCCCCTTAGGAGGGTAAAATAGAAAAATAATTAAGAAGAGAGGCCTTACTAGCTCTTACTAGGAATTAATATATAACTAGAGTTAGATAAAAAAGTAAGGGTTTTTCTCTAGGAATTCTAGTTTTTCTCTTACTTATAAAGATAGTAAGACTAGATAGGTATATATAAGTCTAGTTAGTATAATTTAATAATAATAATTTATTATTTTTATATTATAAGTATTAATAACAATTAAAGCTTTTATCTTAGATTTAAATTAAAAATAATATATTTTTATTATAATAATATTTATCTTATTAAAGGCTAAGAGTATTATAATAAGATTAAAAGTATTTTATAAAATCTTATTAAATAAGATTACTTTTATTATTATAATATAGATTTATTAAAAAAAGGTTATTTTTAGTTTAAATATAACTTTTACTTAAAGTTTATTTTTAATATATTTTTTTACTTTCTAATAAAAAGTTAAGATTATATCCTCTAAGGAGAAGTAATATATTATTATTATAATATCTATTTAAATTACCTTATTAACTATTATAATAACTTCTTATAAAAAGTAGTCTTTAATCCCTTAAGTATATCCTCTAGTATTATTAATAACTAACTCTTATTTATATCTTATTAGAACTAGTTTTACTTTAAAGCTAACTTAGCTTTAGGTTATTATTATTTTAATATAAGATTATATTTAAGTTAGTAATTAAAACTACTTAGTATTTTAACTCTCCTTAAGTATCTAAGTAATTATTTTTTATATAATAGCTTATATTATTTCTTAATTAACTAAGATATTAGTTTTTATTAAAGTTATCTTAGCTTTATCTTAAGCTTATATTTACTTATATTTAAACTATAGTTCTTTTATTTAATCTTTATATTTATTTTTAATTAAAAAAAGAAGTTTATTAATAATTTCTTATTTAAATCTTATTCTTTATTAAGTTATAACTATATTAGGCTTCTTATAATATAATTTAGTTATAAGGATATATTTAGGTATATCTTTAGTAGTAAATTAACTATTATAACTACCCCTAGTAAAGTAACTCTAAGCTATTATTATCTAAGGGTAGATTTATATATTCTTAATTATCTAATAAGTTATTTTCTAATTTTATTACTATTATTATTTATTTATACTAATTAGACTATATATCTATCTAGTCTTATAATTATTTATAAGTAAAAGAAAAACTAAAGTCCTTAGAGGAAAACCCTTACTTCTTTCTAGCTACTTTAGTCTTATATTAGCTTTTAATAAGACCCTATAAAGCCCCTCTTCTTAATTAAGTTTCTTAGGGGGGGTACTAGCTAGCTTATTAGTTTAGGTCTAGGCTAGGTCTTTAGTTATAAGTTAATACTTATAACTTTATCCTCTAATTTAGTCCTAAGAGTACCTTAAGGGTATAGGGGGGGCTTAATTTTTACTTTTCTAGCTAATCTAGTTAATCTAGGTTTAAGAATATTAGGCGTCCTATTAGGGCTAAGTCACTCCTTAGTAGATATCTCTCTATCTTTATAATAGCCTAGTTAGCACTTCTTATCTTTTATACGCTTATAATAACTATATTTATATTTATTATTATTCTATAAACACTATATAAATACACTTAATAACTTATATATTAGGTTTATCTTAGGGTTATATTAGTTATTATACTATCTTTATATACTTTTATTATAATTAATATAATAATTATTTATTAGCCTTTATTTAGTTAATTTATTATTATTATTAATTAGCTAGTAGAGATAAAGGAGGCCTAATTCCTTAATTCCTAACTTCTTTTCCTTTCTTTAATAACTATACTAATTATATATCTCCCTTCCTCTTACCTACGCTTTTCCCCCACTACCCTTACGCGCTATCTAGTTATGCCTATAGCGTCCCCTATCTGTGGGTTTAAGCTGATTATGTATAGGAAGCTCCGCGCTACCGCCGTCGCCCTTAAGTAAGTGAAACCGTTCCCTGGGTCTGGCCTGAGCCTGTCCTGATCCCTATCCTGACCTTGGTAAGATTTTCACTAAAAACTCTACGCCCCCCCCCCTGTTCCCGCTATAGTAAGTAACTTCCTCCCTTTATCGGCAAATTTTTTTTATTACTAGATTAAGCTTAATATAATTATATACTATTTCCTACTTATAAAGGTATTATAGTTACTTATATAAAGTAATTTTATAATTCTTTTTTTATAAAGGTATTATTAATTATTCTTATATTACTTAAAACCTTTATTATTAAAGATATTATAATAAATAAGGAGAACTACTAAAAAACCTATAGTAATAAGATATTATATATAAGAGCTTTTATAGTCTATAATATAATAAAAAGTTATTATCTCTCTAAGGGTTAGTATATATATATAAAATAATTAAAGTTAGTCTAATTAGGAGTATTAAATTATTAGAAATATAAAATTATAAAAGAGAAAGATATAATTATATCGAACTTAAATATAAAAAAGTTACTATAAGAGGTAATATATAATTAATAATTAAAAGAATACTTAAATAAGGTCTAGATTATAAGGTTAATATTAGAAATAAAATATAAAAAAGGTAAAAAAGTTATTTTATTATTTTTTTAGGGGAGGTATACTCTTTTATTAGTAGTACCTATTATATAATATACTATAGGGACTATTTTAGACCTAATATAATATATTACTAATATCTTATAATATCTTTTTAATATACTCTTTAATAAAATCTTAAGTTATTATTTCTTCTTTATTAGTAGTTCTTTATTATTATCTATTATAAGTAATTATAGTAATTTTATTATAATCTTATTACTTATTAAATAGGTTTATAATAATAATCTTATAAGGTTATAATAAGAAGAATACTTATATTTAACTATATATATAAGTAAGTTATATATAGTTATAAGAATTATTACTACCTTATTAATACTTACTTAATTTAATAATATAACTAAGTACTTATATACTCCTTATATAACTAATCCTTATATCCTTACTTATACCCTATACTCTTATTATAAGCTACTTATACCCTTAGTATCTATCTCTTATTATATATTATTAGGACCTTAATATTATATATAATTAGTTTTATAAATAATATAAACCTATTATATATAAATAAGAATTATAATAAAACTAAGACTTAGTTAAAGAATAATTAGATAATTTATAAGAAATAAATAAAAGATTATTATCTTAGCTTTTAAATACTAGAGTTTAAATTATTATATTTCTAATATAAATATATATTAGACCTAAGCCCTTTTATACTTAAAGATAAAGTAGTAGAATTATTTATAAAGATTTACTTTTTTAAAGTAACTTTATTAATAAGGTTAAGATAATAAAAATAAGTTAAAGTTATATTAAAGAAGGTATATTTAATACTCTAAGTTTTATAGTTTATAATTAGAAAGTTATTAGGCTTAAGAGTTAAGGAAGTAAGAGATATTTATCTTTAAAAAATCTATTTAATTATAATCTTTAAAATAATAATATAATATAATATTATAATTAACTTTATAAAAGACTTAATAAAGCCTTTATAAAAATTATAAATAAAGTACTTATAAATAACTAAGAAAGCTTTAAACGTATTCTTATTTATTATATAAAAAGTAAGTTTAATATATTACTAATAAATATTTATTTAATAATATAAAAAAATAAAACTCTTAATTAATAAGAGACTAAAAGCTATAGCCTAGCTTTAATATATTACTATATAAAGATTATTTATAATCTCTCTTTATTAGTATTATAATAAATAAATCTTATTAGTAATAAAATACTTATATAAAGACTTATTAAAGATAAGTAATAAAGTATTAATAGGGGATTAATATATACTTAAGGCTTAGGCTAATTAAATCTAAAGAGTAAAATAAGAATATAAGGAAATAAAGAGTTAAAGATAAATAAAGTAACTTATTTTATTTCTAGTATATAAGCCTTTATAAGCTAGATATAAAGTTAAAGTAGCTTTACTTTTTTACTTATTATAATATATTAATTTAATTATAATCTAGTTATAAATAAAGAAGATTAGCCTTAATATTTTCTTTTATAAATATTAAGTATTTAAATATAATATAAAAATATATTAATATAAAAATAAACTAGAGGATATTTAGTATATACTCCTCTATTATAAGCTTATAAGCTAAAAGTATATTAAGATTATACTAGTTATACCCCTAATAAGAATAATATAATATTATTATAACTATTATATAAATACCTTAGACTTACTCTAAGCCTTATTAGTCTTATAAAGTAAATATATAACCTTAGACTAGAACCTAGTTAGGTTTAATTATATCTTATAGTTATTAGAGCTTTAAGCTTATAAAGTAAAAGAAAAGAAGTTAATAAAGAAATAGAAAATAATTAATATTAACCTTACCTTAGCTAAGGTATTAGCCTAGCTCTTAATTATACCTAAACTCTTAATAATAATATTAATAAAAATAGAAATAACTTATAAAAAGTTTATAATAGTAATAAAAAATATTATAAATAAAACTATTTTTAAAATAAGCCTTACTTAAGTCTAAAAGCTAGAATAGTAAAACTAGGTAGTTAATAAAGTAGTTATTATAATAAAGAGGTTATAAAGATAAGCTTAGAGGTTAGGAAATAAAGTAAATTAAGAGATTATTTATAATATAAAGAAGGCTTAAGCTTAAGTCTTAGTTAAAGTATAAAAGACTATTTAAAAAATATATTTTAACTTATTAAAAGATATTTTAATATTATAAAAATAATATAAGTAAGTAAAGAGATTTATAATAAGTTATATAATTAATATAATCTTAAAGTTAACTTAACTAAGTTATAACTCTTTAGTATAATTAAAAAAAAAGTAAAGGTCTTAGCTTAGAAATTCTTTTTAACTTTAATAACTATTAAGCTTAATATAGCTCTAAGTAATAAATAAAATACTCTTACTCTTTTATAAAATATAATTAAAATCCTTATAATAATTATAATAAATAAAGTTAAAGATATATTAAGAGGTTATATAATATAAAATACTTTAAGCTTAAATAAGGTTTTATATAAGCTTTTTAAGGCCTTAAGCTCTTTCTTTTATAAGATATTAGTAAAACTCTTTAATATATCTTTATAAACTAGGTATTTTTTAAGAGTATTACTATTTATATAGAATAATAAATAGTTTTTTATAAGTATTATATTAATTAAAAGTTTAAATCTTTATAATTATATTTTTTATTATATATATAAAAATATTAAAAATATTACTTTTTTATTTATAATATATTTTTTATATTTTAATTTAAAATAATTTAAAACTAAAAGAGTATATTAAATAAAATAGTATTATAAGACTTATAAGATATAGTACTTATAATAAAGGTAAATTTATATACTAGAAGATATACTTACCCTATAAGGGTGCCCCTTAGCCCCCCTCGGATAATAGCTTCTTTTGCTCCTTAATTAACACTGTTTCTATGCCTAATCACTAAATATTCCGCGTGACAACTGTTGCCCTTGATGACACGACACCTATTGCTGCCCGCTACGGCCCAACCCGAGCCCAGGTAGGTGACGCTTGCCCCCCCCTCCAGCCACCGTGACGCATTTTTTTCATGCTCGGAGGGCAAGACCAAAAAAAAATTTCACAGGCCACTGGAAATTAAATCCGATATTCCCTCGGCCACCAACCTTTATCACCACCAGTTTCTTCATTGCTCGCAAGTTCCCGCCCGTCCGACTTCTCGACCCGACGCGGAATAAAATATACCAAACTCTTCGATAACTTCGTCATAATGCCTCCAGCAAATCAGTGGGGTAAGTTTCGTCTGCCGTGGACCGACGAGGTGGCTCATTTCGTGTACGCGAGTTATGCGCGCAGCCGAGTGGTAGATGCCATCGCATTATTTTCGCGATCCTGTACCCTTCTTCGGTGCGCGCCCGTGGAGCATGAATCCACCTGCAACGTTCCATACGCACATCTTCAAGTAAGATCCGTGCAACCGGCTAACCGCCACTCTCCTTCCCAGACGATGAGGACAGCGAGTCTGATACCCCTCCTACCTCACCTGTGGCTGCCGCCCCCCGTCGACGACAGTTTGACGACGAAGAAGACGACGACGACGTAAGGCTCCCACACTGAATACAGATCTCTAAACAAACCCTCCCTGCTGGATTCCCCAAACATGGACGCTGACAAACTTTCATCAAGGTGCTGGACTCTTGGGATGCCGCCGAAGACTCCGAAGTAGAGCGCGAAAAGGCCAAGAAGGCGGCCGAAACGAAGGAGAAGAAGTCTGCCGAGGATGCCGCCAACAAGAAATCTAAGCTCCGGCGCATCGCTGATCATCAGAAGGAGCGCGCGCGCATGCGTGAAGAGGAAGAGGACGAGTCCGTAGAAGATGATGATGATGAAGCCGAACGCCGCGCTCGCCTTCGTCGCACCGAACAGGAGGCTGATCTTCGTCATGCCGAGGACCTCTTTGATGGCATTGGCATCAGCAACAATCGTGCCAAGACTATTCCCGGCTCCAGCGTTGCTGTTGATTCCAAGGACTCCGTTAACACCGTCGACCTTGCTAAACTGCCCATTTTCAATCCCCAGACCAAGAAGCAGTTTGAGCACCTTCGCCAGGTTCTTGTCCCTGTGATTGCCGCTAACGGCAAGAAAGGCCACTACGGCCTATTCCTCGAAGAATTTGCTAAGGAGCTCGCCAAAGAGCTGCCCAGCGAGCAAATCAAGAAGATTGCGAGCTCTCTCACCCGCGCTGGTAACGAGAAACAAAAGAATGAGAAGTCTGCCGACAAAACTGGCAAAAAGACCAAGGCTGCCAAGACCAAGAACTCGCTCGTCACCACCCGCGCCAACACGAATGACATGGAGACATACGACAATGACGCCTTCGGCGAGTGAGTGAATATACTGCTTCCACACATGTTTGAAGATGACTGACGCGATACGTAGTGACGACTTTATGTGAAGACCAAATCCACGATCCACCTCAATTTTGCAAACCGACTGGCACCTGCTCCAGCAAGTCTTCAGCAGTACTATCAGCGTGTATGGAATGCACATGGCGGCCGCAGTCTTAAATGCCGCGCCAAGAAAGACAGTCGCGCTGCGGTATAAGAAATGGGGGAAGGCTCAGAGTAGCGCATGCTCCCAGAGCTTGCTCGACCGGCCCGCTGTCGAATCACTCTTGCCCTCCTTGTTGTCTCGATCCCGTGGTGAGATGCAGACGCTCTCACCGTCCGGAACCCGGGACAAGGCACCAGACGAGGGAAAGATGGGGCGAGGCACTGCGGCTTGGCCGAAAGAGAGCATGGGAAAGGGAAAAAAACTGGCATCTTTTGTGTCTTTTTCAAATTGTTCTTCGTGTTATCACCTAAGTTTAAGTCCGACATTTGCTCATTGCCCTTCAGCATCTACTGGAGACATTCTCGAGACTGCATTCTAACTCGAGTTCTGAGACAATATTCATTGACTCATTGTCCTCTCACATCGCTCCTCCAGACGGTGTTCTTGTACTGCCATGTTGTCGAGGTGAACTGTTCTCATTGCTGTTTTCTGCTCTGCATTCGCCCCTGATATGCGAGTTCACTTAAACCACGACCGTCCTGTGTCCTGTGCAGGTCGTCGTGAGCAAAATCCTTATGTACATGACATCCTTTTCGCACCATTCCGTCAATCTATATATATAATTTCCCGATCAGTGGCAGAAAAGAAAGAGTTACCAACAGCAGCAAAGACGCCACGAAAGTACAAGAAACATAAGTGGTAAAACACCCACCCAAAAACGCCGGTAGCTGATGTATACTATATATAATTTATTATCTGCAATGGTGCAAAGAAGCAATGGTCCAAAACGCTCAAAGCAGATTGAATCCCTTCAAATGTATCGTTTCGGAAAGTAGGGATGTTCTGTTATAGGTTGAAAGCGACGTTGTTCCTCGTCAGTGAACGAGAGTGCGTGAGCCAAGAGGGCTAAACGACATTGCCCGCCATGCCCATAAAAAGAGCGTGGATAGCGAGCGACAGAGTCCAGAAGCCCACCTTTTTGAAGCGGCGCACGCGCGAGTTTCGGTCTTCAATGTCTTGCGCAAAGGCCTCGTATGTCTCGGCGGACGCGTCGTCCATCAAGCCGCAATCAAGCACGGTCCAAGAGCCGTCAAAGTCGCTAAGGCGCTTGACTATGCGGCACGAGATAGGTATGTAAGTTTTCTTGGCGTTCATGTAGGCCACAATGGGGCGAATCAGCGCTTGGTTGACGTAGGACATGTCCTTGGTGAATAAGGGCATCGCAGCCTTAACGTCGTTGAGATGAATTCGCAGATCCATGATGAGAAAGTGCCGGTCTTCATCCCCTCGGGCGGACGCAGTCGCTTTGCGCTCCTCCTCCGGCGGTGGAGGTGCTGTAGCAGCTTCTGAGATGTGACCGGACTGGACCATCAGAGGTTGGGGGACTTCCTCGACTATCGTGTTGCGGAGAAATCGGTTCCTGTTGGCTGTAACTACTTCTTCGAGCTGATCGTAGAAATCCGCCATGACCTTGCTGAGGCTCTCGTCATTGTCCGCAGGGAACATGACGTCGGCAACAATGTCCACGTCGCCTTCATAGATCCATCCAAAAGGGCCTTCTACGCCACGGTTTAGATGGTCGATTTTGAGCCCATCAATCCTGAGGCGGCTCGACTTCTTCCAGGCCTTGGATTCGTTGGCGTCTATGGGTCTTTCTTGATAATGATTGGATGGGATGCCGTGGACTTGACGGGGGTGAATAGTGAAAAGAGACCCGTCAAAAGAACCAGATACGTGTGTAGCAGCCAGGAAATCATAGAAAATCCACTGCTTTCGCAGCTGTGGCAACTCACAAGAGTAAATGCTCACGGAGAATGGTCGGAAACCGTTAGGTTGGTGTATGGTTACCAGCAAATCTTCAAGTTTGAACGATTCAACCTCGAAATCGCCCGGTTGATGCTCATGTCTGTATGAATAGGGGTCCAAAGGTACAAGCGGCCATCGCACGGATGTACGATCGACCACACCTCGGACCCCGTTGACTTCCACATCTTTCAGTAGACCCTTTCCGTTCCACCAATTCAGAAACGAAAGGGTGACGTTGACGTTGGCAATCGTCATGTCAAATTGTGTGTAATTGCCATCATCTTCCGTGTCTTCCGTGTGGGCAAGCTGTGCTTGACGCCCGGCCGCCGCCGCCGCAGCCTCGTCATATGAACCTTTGCTGA
Organism: Beauveria scarabaeidicola; assembly: GCA_037289395.1. Classification (NCBI taxonomy): domain Eukaryota; kingdom Fungi; phylum Ascomycota; class Sordariomycetes; order Hypocreales; family Cordycipitaceae; genus Beauveria; species Beauveria scarabaeidicola. The sequence continues at coordinate 17,780 of JAEIJG010000532.1, forward strand.
CAGACGACTTGACTTGTCCTGGACGGCGAGAGACAAACACGTTGCGGAACGCGATGACGCCATCTCCCCATTTGGGAACGATGGCGGATTCAAAGATCACCGTGACTCCCGCTGACTGGGTCAAGTAATCCCCAATCCATTTCGCGAGAGTTTCTAGGAAATCATTAGCATTTGATAGATAAGCGAGAAGCGTGGGATGCACGACTCACCTTGAGCAAAGACCGTGTTGATTGAAAGGATAAGCAAGGAGAAAAAAGTTGTCGTCCCGACCAAGATCCAGACAAGATGCCCGAATAAGAACCAGGAAACGAATGCGCCCCATTCGTCCGCGTTCCACGGGCGCATACTCCTAATTGACATCCATTTCAAGCGCACCCTTAAACGCTCCCAAAAGCCGTTCGCTGCAGCCAGCAATTCCTCTTTTGTTGGCCGATGAGGCATCTTCGGTAGGTGCAAATACTTAGATACAGAGGCAGCTAATGATTCAGCTTGGCTCTCTTCCTTGGGGGAACCCTCCGTGTACGGTATGCTGTGCTGCGTGTCCCTTTCGTTTTTCGGGTCGATATCTCTATTTGCCGTTTCTTTCGATCGAACGTCTTTATTGGGGACATTACTGCTGTATGACCCGCTCGATGACATCCATACTGTGTGAAGATGTGGCCCGTTGTAGGTGAACTTCTGCGAAACCATCGATGTTCTGCTGGCGCAGAAGGGGAAACCATGGGGCATCTGCCTTCTGCGATTCTGCCTACTATGTTGCTTCGGCGCAAGAATAGTGACCGCACATAACGACAGGGAAGACGGAAGCGCCTGATATTGTCGAGAGCTTTTCGATGGACGAAAAGCCTGGCGCAATCCTCCCGACGCTGCGGCAGGGGTAGATAGTAGCCCAGCCGCGCCGAAGCGACCCCAAATGAGCCACGACGGTATCAACCTAGACATTATCTCGGAGCATGGCGCTCGAGTCAAATAGCGACGACGCCGGAGGGTGGGAAGCGATGATTCTGCTCCCAAAAACTTGTATGCGAGGGCAGCTTCTCCGAGTGGATGGACCAGTAACAGGGCGCAATCATCCCATTCCATGACGCGCTATTACCGGCGCCGCTTTACCAAAAAGTTGAACAAGCAACTCCCAAGCGCTAATACAAAAATACAAACCCTGACTGCCTAGGTACAAGGCGGACCTAACTTCACTGGTTTGTCCAATCGATAAGCCGGACGAGCCCACTATTTAGAAATTTTGGCATGCCTATGTGGAAAAGACTGGGAACGATCGCGCGAGAACCTCGTCGCCCACTGCATACTTCAAAACGGCGAATATACTAATTTATCGGAACCTGGGTCCTTTGTTGCGGTCAAGCCTCCGCCGCTCATTTCTGACAGCTCTTGAACAAACGATAAACCGCAAATAGCTCACCATGCCCGCGCCAACCGCTTTGAAGCAGGCCGATGAAGCTCCGCTCCCCACGGAAAGCACTGCTGTCGAGCCAGGTACGCGGAAATTTGCCCATGGCGAGTAATCGCCGTGCTGATTGTCTACTTAGATGATGGAGACGAATTCCTCCTTCACGCCGAAGCCGTACTCGGCGAGGGAGAATTCATGGCGCCCCAAGACCCCAAGGGAGACGACTCTATGGCTCTCGACGAGGAGGGCCGACCTCGATTTGCCCCTTCAAAGGATATTGTACGGTGTTGCATGGACGGTGCATCGAAAAAAAAATGACTAATTCTCCTAGGATCCCGTTACCCGAGTCGAAACCCGCAAAGTGCCAATCCCGCCGCATCGAATGACGCCGCTCAAACATAATTGGACCACCATCTACCCTCCTCTCGTCGAACATCTCAAGCTCCAGTGCCGTATGAATGTGAAGCGCAAGACGGTGGAGCTGAGAACATCTAAACACACTACCGACTCCGGTGCCCTACAAAAGGGAGAAGACTTTGTCAAGGCATTCACATTGGGCTTTGATGTCGACGACGCCGTTGCGCTACTTCGCCTGGACGACCTATACATCGAAACATTCGAGATCAAGGATGTGCGGACCATGCATGGCGATAGCCAAGCCCGCGCCATCGGTCGAATCGCGGGCAAGGATGGCAAGACAAAATTTGCGATTGAGAACGCCAGCCGTACGCGAGTCGTCTTAGCCGACTCCAAAATTCACATCCTGGGAGGCTTCAAGAACATTCACATGGCCCGCGAATCAATTGTCAGCCTCATCCTTGGAAAGCCTCCCGGGAAAGTGTATGGGAACCTGCGCACTGTTGCTGCGCGCATGAAGGAACGATTTTAAACGATTATATCACTGTGATATCTTTGCAAAAGCGTTACAGCGGCGTTCTGTGGTGTGTCAAATTTGGAGTACGGCCCTGGATGGGTACTTAGCCTGATGAGATGAATACAACACTGTGAATACAACGCGGTAGCTTACGTGTATGGCTATCGTTGAACTCGGCGGGTTGTCGAACCAGTAGCAATATGACGGTGACCGACTGAGTACAGAGCACACTGAACAAAAGATGGCGCTGATTCGGTGAATGATACGTGTGCCAAATGTGCAGTGCTACTCATAACTAGCAAAGAACGACAATGGGAGCACTACTGGTATCAAAGATGGGGAGGGCGCACCATTTTGATCAAAAGGGCCGATGCCGGGAGCGATTTTTACGCGAGTGACCAAGTCGGGGCCATGGGTTTGAGCATGAGGTGAGCCAACCTGGCCGTGATTGGAAAAGCGTACGACGTGTGCATAAGTCATTCACGCGGTCCGTCTTGCCCGGTGTGGACTGAGAGGAACCTCGACTTGTACTCGTGCTCGCCCCCTCTTTGGCCGCGACTAAGCCAGGCAAGCTGGCTCTTCATCGCACCCTCTCAAAGAGGGTGCTCCCCACTAAAGTCGTCACACTACTAAACTCATCAGGTATTTTTCCCACTAAAATAAGCGTAAAAGGTATAAGCACACTTCCGTATATATCTTAATAACATAATAACCCTTAGGCCTAAAAATTAGGAATAAAGCTAATAGCTATTATATAATTTAGATTCTAGTGCTAAAAATAATATGTTTTTTATTATTACTAAGTTACCTTTTTTAGATATAAATTTTATATATAAATGACGGGTTTAGTAGTATGACGAATTTAGTGGGGAGCACCCTCTTTAAGAGGGTGCGATGAAGAGCTAGCTTGCCTGGCTTAGTCGTGGCTAAAGAGGGGGCGAGCACGAGTACGGTAGGCACGAGCAGTGAAACCACCGAGGTGGGCGGACTGCAGCGTGTGCAACATCCACCTCGTAAGATACCCCGCTACCTAAGTAGATGGGCAGATACCTGACCTGAGGTTTAAACGACTTATACCTACACTCTACCAGTACGTAGTATAGATGTTGTAGACTTATACATACTAAGGTTACATTCCACTTAACAGATTAAACTCGTTAATAACCTAGGTAAGTATCCCTTTAGATATCTAAAGGCTCCTGTAGGTTAAGCGCCTTACTTTCTTAAGATATACTAAGATATATAGTATTATTAAATTACACTAATTAGACTTATATATCTATATAAATAAGGGAAAAACTAGAGATCTTAGAGGAAAACCCTTACTTCTTTATCCTTCTTTAGTTTTATATTAATTCCTAATAAAGACTAATAAAGCCTTTTTTCTTTATTATTTTAACCTAAGGGTTATACCTTAGGTAAGTAATTCTCTTTAATATTTATCTTTACTTTATATTAACCTTAACTTTACTTTATCTTATACTTAGTATAGTAATTACCCTCCTTTTTAAAAAGTTAGTATATAAACTAGAGATAAGTTAGAAGTATAGATATTACTTTTAAAAGTCTTATCTAACTAGGGGGGTCCCTGTTACTTAGCTATAGGCTATCTATATATAGATTTAGTAGGGAATAGCCCCTGCCTTCCTAATTATTCCCCCCCTTCCCTCCTTATACTTATTACCCCCTTCTAGCTTAATAGTAGTCTTAATATATTAAGGCAGGCGTTTAATTCATAAATCAATTTATAATTAAGGTAATTCTTACTAAGCTACCTATTATACTATAATAACTTCCTAATAGCTCTTTAATATACCTTTCCTTATAATAATCTTCTTTAGAAATAGCTAGGTAAGCTTAATAAGATTAAGATTAGGGCTATTATCTAGCTAAAGAAGCTACTTAACCTAATAGGTATTATAAATATATTATTAAATATAATAATTATATATTAAGGTTTTATCCTCTTATATAATAGTTTTTAGTCTTATTATAATATAAGCTTAAGTAAAAGAAACTAGCTTTAGTATTAAAACCTTTATCTAATATATATATTAATTAATATTTTATTTAGTATTATAAAAGAGCTTTTTAATATATTAATTCTAATATTATTAAGAGTCTTTTCTAAGCTTTTAATAAAAGAGGTTTAGTAATATTATCTTTATACTTAATTATTATTCTCTCTTAGCTAGAAGCTCTAGCTTAATATTTAATTACTCTACTACCTTTTTTATAAGGTAATAATCCTAGGCTATTTCTAGCTTCTAGTAATAATAAGGGCCTTTCTTATTATAAGAGAAATAGCCCTAAAATAGAAATTTAGAAACTCCTTTTTAATATTTAGAAATATAATTATAAAAGAAAGCTTTATTTAGGTACTACTAAAGCTAGTATCTTCCCTAGTAATATAAGAGAATAATAGAGGTCTTATTAAACTAAATCACCTTCTAATAATCCTTAAGGCTTTAATTCTCTTACTCTTAGTATTAATAAAACCTCTTATTCCTTATTTTCTATATTAGACTAAACTTCTTTATTAACTTTATCTTCTAGAAACTTACTTTCCTTAAAATATACTATATAATTAACGCTAAGATAAAGATTCTAATATTAGTTAACTTACTAGTAAAAGAGTTATAAGTTTTTTCTTTATTATACTTATTAAGCTTAATATTCCTTAAAATAGTCTTTTTATTTTATATAATTTATTTATTTAACTAATTACTTTATAAAATATCTTTATAATAAGTATCTTTAATAATAATTAGTTAAAGATTTAAGTTAAAGTTATATTTAATAATATAAATATAGATTTAATTAACTTAGTAACTTAATATTTTAAGAAAGCTAATAACTTTAATAAAGGTTTTATTATTATAAGGTACTTTAAGAGTAATTATAAAGACTTATATTATAATATTTATTAAATAAATTATTTTTATTATTAAAAAAAGATATTAAAAGAAATAAAGTATTATTTAAGAAATTAAATAAATAAAGCTTATATAAAGACCCTAACCCTACTCTAGGCCTCCTTAGTTTTATAAAGTAAATATATAACCTTAGATTAAAACCTAATTAAGTCTAATTATATCTTATAACTACTAGAGCTTTAAGCTTATAAAGTAAAAAGAAAGAAGTTAATAAAGAAATAAAAGATAGTTAATATTAGCTTTACCTTAGCTAAGGTAATAGCTTAACTCTTAATTATAATTAAGCCTTTAATAATAATCTTTATAAAAATATAAGTAGTTTATAAGAAGCTTATAATAATAATAAAAGAAATTATTAATAAGGTTATTCTTAAGATAAGTTTTATTTAAGTTTAAAAGCTAGAATAATAAAACTAAGAAGTTAATAAAATAGTTATTATAATAAAGAGATTATAAAGATAAGCTTAGAGATTAAGAAATAAAGTAAATTAAAAAACTATATATAATATAAAAAAGGCTTAGGCTTAAGCTTTAGTTAAAATATAAAAAGCTACTTAGAGAATTTACTTAGATTTACTAGAGGATATTTTATTATTATAATAATATTATAAGTAAATAAAGAAATTTATAATAAGTTATATAGTTAATATAATTTTAAAGCTAGCTTAATTAAGTTATAATACTTTAATATAATTAAAAAGAATATAAAGGTTTAAGTCTAGAAATTCTTCTTAACTTTAATAGTTATTAAGCTTAATATAGCTTTAAGTAGTAAATAAAGTACTTTTACTTTTTTATAAGATATAATTAAAATCCTTATAATAATTATAATAAATAAAGTTAAAGATATATTAGAAGGCTATATAATATAAAATACCTTAAGCTTAGATAGGGTTTTATATAAACTCCTTAAGGCTCTAAGCCCTCTTCTTTATAAAATATTAATAAAGCTTTTTAATATATTTTTATAAATAATATATTTCTTAGTATAATATTAAACTAGCTTTATTATAATCCTCTAAAAACTAAAAAGGACTCTAAATAACCTTTAAATAATAAGAAGATAATACTTAATAACTCTTAGTCTCACCTTAGCTAAGGTAGCGGCCTAGCTCCTAGCTATAACTAAACCGCCGATAGTAGGACCCCTAGAGGTAGAGGTAGCGTATAAGCGGCTTACGCTAGTAATAGAAGATATTATCCTTAGGGCCGTCCCTATAGCGGGCCCCCCCTAGACTAAGAGGCTAGAGTAGTAGAACTAAAAAACTAGCTAGGTAATTACTAAAATAAAAAGGACCTAGAGGTAAATATAGAGGTTAGAAAATAAAATAAACTAGGAGATTATATATAAAATAAAAAAGGCCTAGTCTTAGGCCTTAGCTAAGGTATAAAAAATAACCTAAAAAATATACTTTAACTTATTAGGTAATATACTAATATTATAAAAGTAATATAAGTAAGTAAAAAGGTTTATAATAAGATATATAATTAATATAATCTTAAAGCTAGCTTATTTAGGCTATAATACCTTAGTATAATTAAAAGAGAAGAAGGTAAAGTGTTACTTAAGGTACTAGCTTAAGCGGCTAATTACATAGGTGCCTTAGGTAATAACTAGTTATACTTTAGAAGAGCTAATTCACCTCACTTTATCTATAAGCTATAGAGGCTATAGTAACTTAACTATAGATAGCCTTAATTATATATAAATAAAACCCTTTTTATATTACTTAATTAAGACTACTAAAACCTACCTTATTTTAACACTAATTAGTAGTTATCCTTAAGGACTAACTATAGACTAATAAGGCTCTAGAAGAGATATATAGGAGGTAACTAGTCCTTAGCTTATATTAACTAAAGAGATTAAATAGTACCTCTTTTTTAATAAATTAGTATTATATAAATTAAAAAGAGAAGCCTAATACCTTCTCTCCTTATTATCTAATATAATTATAATACTATTATATAATACCTCTTAATAAATTAACACCTTATAAATTAAGAGGATAGAATATATATTAAGATAATAATATATAACTATAAAAGCTAACTAAATAAAAATAATAAGTTCTAA
>JAEIJG010000533.1:0-24997 GCA_037289395.1 Beauveria scarabaeidicola
ATAAACGTAGAGTTTTTTTTTTTTTTTACCCCTTACCTTAATAAAAATAAAGTAAAAAGATAATAATAGGATTATTAATATTAAGAGAATTCCCTAACTCTTTATTAATATAAATTATTTAAGAATTAATAGTAACTATACTACCTAAGATAGAAGAATTTAGTACTTCTATTATACTAAAGTAAAAGCACTAAAGACTAATAAAGATAGACTTAATATCTTAGGTCTAGAAGGAGTTTAATAACACTATTACCTAAGTAAAGTAGTATTTTAATACTAGAAATATAAAGAATATCCTTACTAAAAATATATTTATTATCCTCTAAAAAGAGTTTAAGAAATAAGAACTTAAATACTTTAAAATAATAAACTTTATAATATAATTAACCCTCTATAGCTTCCTATAAGAATAGGGCGTATTTATATAAAAAGGAAGAGGTATTAAAATATTAAATTCCCTATATAAACTTTTTTAATATATTAAGATACTAAAGTAGCTATTAAATAAAGAAATTCCTCTCCCTACTTATATAAATATACTCTCTATAACTAAAAAGAATATAAAAGGTAATACTATAGCTTTTAAAGATAAACTTTATAAAGATAAATTAGACTTAATAAATTAAGAGTTTTTTAAAGAACTAGGGGAAGATATAAAAGTAACTTCTAATTAACCCTCTAGCGAACCTACTACTACCACTATACTAGTAATAACTACCCCTATAGTAAGAGGTATTAACGCTAATACTATTAACCTTAGAGGATTATAGTAAAATATAAATTAATAACTACCCTTATTCCCTACTAGAAGGGCATCTCCTATACCTAGGGCAAATACCCTTAACTATCTAATACCTTCCTAAGTATTAATATTAACACTATAGGCTTATAATTTTTATATACTAGCCTAAGCTTATAGAGGCTATAGTAGTAGCTAGGGTAGTAGACTAGATATAAGAAGATAATTATAGGAACGCTAGGATATAAGAGGTATAGAAATACTAAATATAAATTAGAATAACCCTATATAACTAAACCCTAATAGTTAATATTATAATAACCCTAAGAAGAATAATTATAGCTAGGGATATAATAATAGATATAGCTATAGCTATTATAATAACTATAAATATTATAAAGGTAATTCTATAAGACTAGTTAATATCCCTTATAAAGTAGTAGACCTTACTAAAAGCTATATAAAATTAGAAAAATTTATAGGCACTAGTATAGATAGTAACTTCTTTTATATAAAGTATAATATATTCCTTAATAAATATAGAAGACTTAAAGTGCTTAAGAAGGTATATAAGCGTACTTTCCCTTTAATACTAAAAGGTTAAAGCCTTAAATATTACGTTAATAACCTTACTAACTAAAACCTCTCCTATTAAATACTTTAGAGCTAAATTAAAACACACTTTAAGCTATAAATAATAATTAATTAATATTATTAGGAATAATAATAATTTTCCTTAAAGAAAATAATATAAAAATATAAAGAGAAATTAATATAAGAGGCCCTTATAATTATAATAATAAGAATATAGAGCCTCTATTAAGGCATCTTTAATATAGGTAATAATAGCTACTAAGACCTCTATTAAACCCTATTAATAGCTATATAAGGTATACCTACGTGTATATTAGCCTTATTAAAGCTATTACTAATATATAAAGAGGTCCTTAGTGACCTCTAGTAATTAATTATAGTTTTTAAATAGATAAAGCCTCCTACTAATAAGGTTTAGTATATTAATTAAGCATTTTAACGACTTAATACTAATAATAATAATTAATAAAGTAGTAAGAGACCTAAGCTACACTAGCGAGGTAATAACTAGGGCGATAGGTGTTATTATTAGCGAGGCTATAGGCCTAATTAAATAAATAGTAGCTAAAAGATTAATATAAGTATTAAGAAGTATTTTATATACTAAAAGGAAGGGTATTAGTCTACTAAATATCTAAAAGATAAAAAAGAAGTGGTAAAGAGGAAGTGGTTTAGCTAGGACTACCTAGTAAAGCCTATAAAGGGATATTACTAGGCTTTCCTAGCTATATATAAAAGCACTCCTAACGTTAATAACTATAATAGTGATATTTAAGATAATATTAGGGGTAGTGATAATAGTAATAATAAGTAGGATAATATTAATACTTTCTAGATTATTAGAGATACTATAGAAATAGAAGAATTTAATATAATAAAACCTAATAACTAATAAGAAGGCTTATATTTATTATTTTTTATAATAAATTACTTTATAATATCTTCTACCCCCTCTTCCCTTAAGGAAATAATTAATATCCTAATAAATAAAGTTATTTATTATTTCTTTACTAAAGAAAATTATATAATAAGGCAAGGTAAGGGAAATATAGTTTTCCTATATAATAAGAGATATACTAAATATAATTTTAAAGGTATTATACTAGATAGTAGTATAGTAGGAATATCTAATACTAGTCTTCCCTAGGTTAAAGCACTAATAAAGGTAATGCCTTTAGTGTAAATTAAGGATATACTAGAAACTATAATTAGTTTTAGAGGCCTCTGCCCTATAAAATCTTAAGGCATTATTTAATTAGAAACAGTATTAGGTAAAATCGTCTTTTAGGTCCTCCTAATACTAACACTATTCCTAATATCCCTTAAGGATATAGATAGACTATAGGTTTAATTTAATAATCTTACTAATATATTAATTTAGGGGTTAATTAAGATCTTAGTGATTTAAAGATAGGGATATCTATTCTAGATATTAGATACTAGTATATTAATTACCTTCTTCCTTACTAAGAAAGAACTTTAATAAATCTATTAATAATTTAGATACCTATTAATAAATAAGCTATCTAATATCCTTAAGTAGGTAAAAGAAGACTTTAATCACTAAACCCTTAAGAAAATAAATAAGATATATAATAGTTACTAATTAAATATAAAAGCACTTAGATAATTTAAATTTAGTATTAAAAATAACTATAAATTTAACTATAAGATAATTATAGATATTTACTATATTAATAATAAGCCTATCCTTTATATTATTAATTTAGCTATAGCTTTCTAAGCTACCTAATTCTTATAGCTATAAAGCTAAAAGGTAAAAGATATCTAGAACGCTATTCTTAAATACTAGATTAATATATACCTTAGGCCACCTAAATAGATTATCTATAATACTAGTATAAATTTCTCTTTATTAGAATTTAAGTAATATATATAAGGCTTATATATTTAGGTCTAGCCTATTCTTATAGAAGCCTATAATAATATAGGAAAAGGGGAAAGATATTATAGTGTACTCTAATAAGTATATATAGTTATTAATAGTGATTTAAGTAATATAATAACTAATAGCTAGAAACTTTAGCTAGTAGTTAAGGCAGTTAATAACACTATAAGCCTAGATAAGCTAGTACTAACTCTATTAGTCTTTAGTATATACCCCTAAATTATAGATAACTTACCCCCTTACCCTAATATAATAAAATATATAGCTATAATCTAAAAGGTAATAGCTAAGGTTAGAGCCCTTAAGGTATAATAATAGGTCTAGGATATACTTAGAATAAAGAATAGCTTAGATATATACCTAGTCTATTAATTACCCCTATAATCTAATATCCTTATATAGTATAAAAAAAGGGGTTAGAGTGGCCTATATAGAATAACTAGTATAGAGGGTAAGAGGTGTATTATTAAGCTTTCTAAGGGCCTAATACTATTTAGATTAATAGTAGTCTACCTATTTTAGAGTAGCAGAGGTAATAAGATAGCACCTACTAAAGCCCTAAGGACTACTAACCTAGAGCCTATAGATATAAGTAGTAATTAAGTGCTAGACACTAGGGAGGATTTTAAGCTAATATAGATATTAGACCTCTAGGAGTAGAAAAAAGAACTAGTATAGACCTCTATAAGACTAATAAAGGGAAGACTACTACTATATTTTATAGCTTTTATAATACTAAAAGAATAAACTAACTATAACCTAGTGATTAACTTATATAAGAAAGGTATTATTATAACTCTTAATAACCCTTTTAAAGCCTTAGCTAAAGTAGAGATTAATAGGTTACTTATTAGAGGTGTATTTAACTTTAAAATTTATAACCTAGTAATTTATAATAACTACTATATCTTTAAAGCTAGATTTATTAATAAGATTAAAGGCTAAAGAACTAGTAAGGAATATAAGAAATCTTAATTTATAATTTAAGGTTATAATAATAAAGGTAAGAGTAATATCCTAATAGAAGCTCCTATAATCTAATAAATAAGCTAAAGAATTATTATTATAATTACCTTATTAATAATAAAGAGAGACTTTATATTATAGTTAAGAGATATTAAATAAGCCTATATTTAATCTAAAACGCTACTAGTAAGAGTTATTTTAGTAGAATTACTAATAATACTATAAGATACTTATCTAAAGGGTATAATTATAAGGGTTATAAAGCCCTTATATAGAGTCTCTAAGGCTAGTATATATTAGTATATAATATACTTAAGGCACTATTATAAAAAATTAAGAATAGTAACTTCTACTTTTAACCTATACTTACTTATTATAGATTCTAAGGAGGTAGGTATTATTAGACTATAGACTAATAATATTCTTACCCTAAATAATAAAGTATTTATAGCTAAAGAAAAGACTAAATTATAGAAGATAGTGTTTATAGTAAAGCTATACAAGGAACTAACCTTAAAGTTAGAAATAATCTTTAATAACTACTAAATCCGCTTAGAGGAAGGTAATATTATAATTATATAGAAGGGCTAGGCTAATAAACTATAAATTCCTATATTAAAAGGGGATTATATATAGTAGAGAGCTTATAGAGCGTATATTACTAGTATTTATTAACCTAAAGTAGCCTTTAACTTATTATTAGCTACTTAATATTAAGATCCCTTACTAAATAACTTTAAGAAACTATTATAATATATTAAATAGTAGATATTAAATCCTAGAAGGGGCCTTTAATATATTCCTTTAGATATAACTATAGTAAAATTATATATCTTTATAGATAGATCCTTTATTAATAATAAAGACTTAAGCTCCTAGCTAGGATATATTATTATTATAAGAAATAAGAAGGAAATTAATAATAGAAAGATTAAAATTATTAGTAATATTATTACTTAGTCTTTAATAAAGTTAAAAAGAGTTATAAGGTTAGCCCTAGCCTTAGAATTATATAATATAATATAAAAAGCGGATTTAGGGTATATAATTAACTCTATATTAAATATAATAGCTAAATAATATAGGTTCCTAAATATTCTAATAATTATATATATAGACTCTTTTTCCCTTTATAAATACTTAGTTAAGTTAGAAATAACTAAGGAAAAATAATTAATAATTAATATTATAGCTCTATAATAATCTTATAAAAGATATAAACTTTATAAAGTCTAATAGATAAATAGTAATAATAACCTAGCTAATATAATAATAAAAGGCTTATTAAATTAAGCCTTAAGTAACTTTATTAACTAGAATAAGCTAAATATTTAAATAAAAGGATAGGTTAATTATAAGAATAAGAATAAGAATTAAGATATAGGTAAGAGAATTAACTACTTTAGGTATTCTTAGAACTTACTAAGAATTAAGGACTTTTAGTTATTAAAGGTTAATATTAACTCTTAGAACTTACTAAGAATTAGAAAGTGTTTTTAGGCCTAATTAGAGCTAAGTTATATTTAGAATTAACTAGGAATTAGTTAAAGTTAGTATTTATATTAACTATTAAAACATAAAGATAGTTATAGCCTAGGATAAATAGCTATAGCTATTAAGGAGTGTTATAAGACTAACTATATAATAAATAAATAGCTAAAGGGACTTTAAGGCTATAAGATATTTATTTTTACTAGCTTTTAGTGTTTTATTTAAGTTTTTAAGTCTATTATAAAGCTATAAAATAAGAGACTACTAGTATTATATCTAATATATTAGGCGTTATAAATGCAGCCCTCTTATTAGCTAGGCCTAGGAAGGGACCTACTGTTTTATTATTATATAATAGCACTAAATACGGTGGAGGCACACACATAGAGAATAACACAAGCAAGAACAATAACGAATACAAGACCTTTTAACCCTTAACGATAATTATCGTATATACCAACAGTAACAGTACTGCCCTTTCAAAGCCTCTCCCGAATTGGCGCTTGTCGGGTGATGGTGTGTGGTGGCTTTTGCTAGCCAACTAGCATGCGCGAAACAGCAAGAGACATTGCTCATGGCTAGCTTGCTATTTACTACACTCAGCATTCTCCAATCTGATGGTATCCGGGATCCAGCTCTTCCATCGCTGGCAATATTGGGAACAGGCGGAACAGGCACACCGGACAGGAGATTGCATCTCATCACCAGATTTCTTCGCCACCATCGTTTCTCTCACGACACAACAATTCTAGTACGATAGATCCACCATTTCACCGTGCATGTTGAGGAAATTATCGAAGGATGATATGTGCGCGGCTGAATTCAAGTCGCCCAGTGACGTCTTTACATCTCTGGAGCCTATGCTAACCGGGATGCTGGAGATACTAAACCCCGACACGGATCAAGTGCAACAACTCAATATGCTGCGTGAGTCACAAAAGTCATATCGCGTCAACTTTGCAGAACGGCAACAGCAATTCATGGAAACGGGTACGCTTTCGGACGGAGACCTGTGGGCGATGCTGAAATCAAGGCACTGTCGATCGGAATGGGCATTGCTCTAGAACGTAATCTAGACGACATGGACATGGAATTTGACGGCTTTGATCCCCCGTTTGAGTAAATCATTGTGCTGACTGAGACGCTCAGCACAACCGAAAACAGGGGCCCGAAGCAATGGGGGTTTCTCATTTTCGCATTCCCTTTGCCACCTGCTCTTCTTCGTCTGCTGCACGAGCTGCCGCGAAAGCACGCTGCGAGGCAGAGCCGTGGCCCTTCTGCGCGCGCTCCCGAGAAAGATGAGCTACATCTATTCCAAGCTGATGGCGAGGCTGTGTGAAGCGATTATAGAGGCCGAGGAGATGGGGCAGGCAGAGCTCAGCAGAGCAGGACAAAGACTGCCGGTGTGATGCTGGGAAAGTTTATTTGCAGAGAGCATACATAGGGCCGTGTTTCGACATACAGAGGTAATTGGCCATGGCGAGATTGTGGTTTCGAATGGCTGCGGATTTGGGCTGCGGATTTGGAAAAGGAATCGGCCAGGAAAAGTAGCACAGTCGTTATTTTCATAGAGTTAGGATTTCATCAGCCCACGTAATTCCAACATGACTGAAAGTGGTTCAAACAAACAAGTATTCTTAATTTCTTTTCTCTACCAAGGATACATTCCTTAGATTTTCCTGCAGCTCTGCCGCGCTCTTTGCAAACTGCTCCTCCAGTGCGACACCAGTGTACGGACCTGGCAGCCACCACGGCGCAATATTGTCCGCGACACGCTCAAGGCAACGAGCCGTCTCCCATACCGACGCACCTATCCCCGCTGCTGGAGTTTCTATGCCCCTGGCCTCTAGTTCCGCCAAGTACTCCTTGTACAGGGTGTCAGGCCAGTCGCCCTCGTTGCCGACGGCGTCGTTGAGAAACTCCTCCACGGGTGCGAAGAAGCCCGCAAACTCAAAGTCTACCATTCCCGAAATCTGAGGAGGCGAGCCGACCACAAGTATATTTCTCGGTGACAAGTCATAGTGCGTAAATACAAATTTGCCCGATGTGCGCTCGCGTGTGGGGATCAGAGTGTGAAGCTGTGGCAGTGTATCTGTGATGAATCTTCGTATCTCGGGAGCCAGGTGTCGGTTTCGAGCATAGTTTTGGGAGCTTGCAAGTTGCTCAAGCTTCTTCTCAAGCTTCAGAGTATACTGTTGAGTGATGCTGCTAATGGGTGTTGCGATCCGGAGCTCATCAACCAAGATGCCTCGAACCACGAGATGATGAGGCTGTGGCCCAGAGTTTTGTACAATGGCAAAATCTGGCCCCGAAGCGTGAGATGGCTCATGGAACTGTATGTTGCCAAGATATCTTTGGGCGGGAATACTTGTCCTCCAGCTCGCGGCTATGCCCGCAAGCTGCCTCATGATATCCAATCTCGCTGCTTCGTCGAAATCGCAAGCCGACAAGGGTGCTCCGGGGAGTCGTGACATTAAGATCCATCCTCCATGATGTTTTTCATTTTCCGGAATTGAAAGCGCGACGTGTTTCGTCTCTGAGCTGGACGGATTCGACAGACTAACATGGGAGCCATCCTCTGACCAGGCGAAAACAGTCGGTGTTGGGATCTGCGGACAGTACTGCCCTACGATCTGGAGACAGCCAACTTCATTCTGGACCTTGTCGGCCAAGAAGAACCGCCCGTTGACCTTGAGGACAAGCTCCCGCTCCGTGGCATCCGTGTCGCGGAAAATCGAGCTCTGCCCTCTACGCCCAACTTTGACAAAGTAGAGTCGATTGTTATAGCCTTTGTTTGTTCCGAGTTCGGAATGTGATAGTAGCTTAACCCCAGGAAATGCACTGTCGATGAGCTTTTCTATCGTTCTTGGTGCAACGTGAACGTTGTACCTCGGCTCATGTGGAGGGGTCTGTGGTCGCGACATAGTCCGTGATTGCACGTACGAGCTTACAAAAGGATCTGCGGTTCCCTTCTTCGCGTACAAGGAAACATGTTTGTAGTGGTGTCGGCAGCACACTATATACACGTCTGCGCATCGCAACTGGTGCTGCGCGTTCCGCGATGATGCTTAGCGTCTTGCAGTGGCATGAGTCACGCCGTACACAAGCAGTCATCTACACGCGGTTAGGAGAATTGAAGGAGAAGATTACATTGTGACAGATAGTCATCACTCTGGAAGCAAGATTTGGTTGGTCATATTCTTTCATTACTTTAATGTTCGCATTAGCTGCTATTTCTGGTTGGTATTTCTGGTTGGCAATATCTTCACTTTTGACGCTACAACGTCGCCAGCCCAGTTCGAGGAGCGCGACACCCTCACTCTAGGGGGCATCTGGATCTGGGTTATTGAACCATTTCCTCTCAGAAATACCTTCCGCAGAAAGCTCCATTTCCGGCTGCGGCTCCAGTTCCAGAAGCACAACATCATTATTTTCCTTCAAGATGCTTCCAGGAACATAGAGACTCTGCTGGGGACCAACCGTCCAGTATCGTCCCATATTCACGCCATTAACCCAGAGAACACCCTTGACACCGCTCGGCACAGAAATAAATGTATCGCCACTGGGATCTGCCGAGGCTCCTTTGGGCATGCCAAATGTGCCAGTGTAGAAGACTGGAGTGTCGTTCTTTTTGATTGTATGCGTCTGGTTCAGCCCCGACGGTAGCTTGTTCAATGGAATCGAGTACATGGCCCATTCGCTGAGTGATTGGCCTCCAACTGTAACGTTTCCGACGATACCCTTGACCTGGTCCTTGAGACGTTGGCGCACATCGACACGGCCCAGGTTCTCAACCAAGATCTGAAGCGTGTCACCCTTCTTCAACGCTACCGTGACAGTTGCCGGCGTCTTGTATATTGTGTCCACCACACCAACACGCACGCCATTGACATAAATCATGGCACGGTCACGAGCCCCATCACCAATCGTGACATTGCCCTTGAGCTCATTTATCACTGCATGTTCGTAGAGAACGTAACCGTATGCCTGCTGCAAAGCATCCATGCTTATGGGGTCATTGGCCTTCTTAGTCGGTGCGCCTTTGAGATCAAACAGGGCCGCCGCCGATTGGAGCTTGAATTCTGGGACTGTCGCTCGCTTTGGAGTGGTAGGTACATTCGGAATACTGCCCGCGGGCACGTACTTGGAAATCATCTCACGAAGGCTAAAGTAGACATCTGTGGGACGACCACTCTCATCTAGAGGCGCGCCATAATCGTAGCTGGTAGTCATAGCAGCCAAGGGCCCATCATCTCGAATTCCTCCGTTTTCAAAGCCGAAATTAGTACCTCCATGAAACATGTAGATGCTGAAGGAGTAATTCCCGGCCAGCGTCCAGTCCAGGTCACTGACAGCCTGGGCGATATTGGCCTGCGAGCCCGAAATTTGCTGGTGGGCATAGTCGCTACCCCATTGATCGATCCAAGTTATGTAGTATTCTCCGTTCAACTGTGGGCCGAGGCTTGTTGGATCGGTCACGTATTTATCGCGAGCTTCGAAGCCGGTTTTCGAGTCACCGTCAATGACAGCCAAGACGCCATGAAACTGTCCGCCCTCGAGGTAGGATTTGCCACCGCCGTCATTGGTGTAGAGGAAAACGTCGAAATTATCGCGAAGCATGGCCGCCAAAGCGGCAAGGTATTTCTTGTCCGTGCCGAAGCTACCGTACTCGTTCTCCAGCTGGGCCATCAGGATGGGCCCGCCCTGCGTAATCTGAAGACTTCCGAGCTCTTTGCCAACGCGATTGATGTACGACTTGGCAGCGTCGAGAAATGGACCATTATTCTGGCGCACCGCCATCCCTGGAACTTGGCTGAGCCAAGCCGGGAAGCCGCCCCAGTCGCGTTCACCACAAATATAGGGACCGGGCCTGAGCACCACCTTTAGACCTTCTTCCTGCGCAAGACGGAAAAACTTGGCGACATCGTTGCGGCCTTGAAAATCCCATTCGCCAGGGCTGGGCTCGTGCAAGTTCCAATAGAGGTAGCTGAAGATGGTATTTAAGCCCATGGCACGGGCCATCTTCAGCCGATGCGTCCAGTACTCAGGCGGGATTCGCTGAGGATCCATCTGGCCTCCGATGATCTGATACGGCTTTCCATTGAGAAGAAACTCGTTGCGATTGTAGCTAAAGTTGCCAGGAGTGTAAGCGCCTCCAGCAGCCACAGTGGCCGAGAGCGCCGAAAGGGCAGCCAGGGCTCCCAAGAATAACTTCATAATGTGTCGTGACACTGGGCCAAGAGCACTGTGAGGTAGAGTAGCTGAAATGTGGTGCAATTTTGGGCAGCCACAGTATTTACAGGCAAGAAATTCGAGATGGCGAGGTGCAATGGCTTCTTTTTGAGTTGGCTTGGTTGTGTACCCCATATCTACGAAGTATTCACAATATCACTTATCTAATTCAAGGGAATTTCGCCTCGTGCATCTCGTGACACAGCGTAGCAGTAAAGCATCGTCACCTTCCAAGTTGGGATACAGCCGACTCCCTCGGGAGCAACCAACTAGTGGCTAGCGCGGCAGGCACAAAAGCGATGGTAGATTGGGATAGTTTAGTGGAGTTTGGCGAACCCAAAATGATGGCCGCACGAAAATCTCGTTCCAAAGCCGTCCGGTCAAATCTCGTATCTTGTTGCTCGTGCGTTGCGGCCGCTATCCATGTCATGTTGCATATCGACGGGCCGCGATCCCTCTTGAACAGCTGCCAAGGAACCTCATCAATTGATTTGAAACGTCAGAGCATAATAGTTGAAGATATCATCGATGAAATATTCCCCAGCACTGCGCATCTGCTGTAGAGGTCCCGCCCTGGAGGCCATGTAACCCTGGTGTGCCAATGTGTTTAATGGTTGCATGTGCATCGCTCCATCCAACAAGATGTAGATGTAACAATGTCACCAGCCTACACGAGAGGCTGCAGTTGCCACCGTAATCGACTGCACGATATACTGCAACTGGAAGCCAGGATGAGCTGTTGATGTTACCTTGGAGACAGGGCAGAAGCCGATTAGTAAGCCAAACACATTGACAGTCTGTGTGTCGAGTTCCACTTTCAGGCGGCGTCATCAGCTGTATCATTATAAGGGCCCGGCAGAATAACAGGCGATAAGTAAAACGGTATAGATATATTCGTTAGTGTTGGTATCACAAGGGTCGTACGGTACGATTCGTAGTGTTCTTTTGGTGTTGATGTTCTTGCTTTATTAGGGCAAGATCTGCCCTATCGTGGTTATAGGTCTCGAGTACAAATGTGGGTCATTCGACGATGCGAGCCAATGAGAGGGCTGCCTTCGTTGGCTGCAGCCAGTGGTTGTAACAGTTAGTTCTGGTCAGATTAATAGGAAGGAATTGGATAAGCCAACCAATTTTATGCCAATAAATGTATAACAAGGGAAAGAATATCCCTCCTTGACAATTGACCATGTTGCAAGTGGTTTTCTACCTAGCGGCGGGGGGAGAGGGGGAGATGTACTAAATTTGCTTCTTTGGCCCATCACAGAGACGCGGGGTTCGTGATTTCCTAGTCGACTTTGATGCCTGTATTTGGAACGCCAAAAGAGCTGAGAACTGGCCCAGACGGTGGTCCTCTTCAGCACGCGGTAGATGACGAATGCTAACAATGACAATTCAGCCGTGTATTACAACGACAAGCAAAGATTCGATAGAGAAAGCTGCATCTTCAGTTTTAAAACCAACAAGTTAGTCAGAGATGTTCAGGTGTTTATAGTAGCTAAATCTGTATACCGATTGACGGTCCAATGTCAGGTTTCTATGCTAGTACGCTAGGTGATTCCACATAATTCCATCTCTTGACTAGAATCTACCGGTTTATCCAATATGCCCTGATATTTGCCCCCCAAAGTCAAATGCATTTACTATCTCTGGCCTGCTTTGTAAGCGGCCTGGATGTTGCATATTTCCAATGTATGACACGCTGTGAAAGCCTGCATTAGGCCAAAAATGTGTATGTACATAGCGCACAAGATGCAGAGGTGGAAGATTTGATGAGAGCTACACCAAATGTCAAATTTACCAGGAGCAAAGCGTTCGGGAATTCGGAACTGAAGGACTAGTCAGATCACAGGATGCATCAATATAATACTTATCGCCAGACTTACCGCATAAAGAGCAGTTCCACTACCATATACAGCCAGCTCAAGCAGATACCAATTCATTCCCGAGTACTGAGTCATATACTCGAGACCGTACAGCTGAGACCCATGTAACAGCGGGACAAGTGCCGAAGCGCCAAGTACGACGTAGGCACCTATTTTTACCTTTCGCCAGCGCAGCGTTCTAAAGACAGGTATGCAGATCAGGGCAGCTGTGGAGGATCCCGAGAAGATAACCTAGACGGAATTCATATCAGCATGTGACAGAGTCAGTCTGGCGGCAAAGGAGAAAAAATAAGTATTGCGATTAACTAACAATGAACCAGTGAAGTCTTTGCAAAGGGGGTTGGCAGAAGTAGATGTAATAGATTCCCGGGATGAAGGTGCCCATCGTTACAATGACAATGCCTAGCAGGTCCATGCGATGCCAAAATTGCTCGGCTTTATGCGAGTGTGCGCCAAACAGGTGAAAGGCCGTGCTGAAGAGTAGACAGCACTCAGCGGACCAAAAGAAGATTCCAAACATAGTGTAGTCCGTTCCCAACCCGACAGAGAATTGAGGTTGCGAGAGACTCCGCATGACAGTGGCCGCGATGAGCGGCAGGAGCAGTGCTCCGATCAGGTGAGTGTACACATTGCAAGTCTCGTTGTGCAGAAAGGTCAGACTGGTGAGGATCTCGAGATAATCCGCCTTTTCATGGCGATAGCCGCTTAGGATGTACTTGTTGTCCCGCTGCCATTCAGGGACATCGTGTAACTTCAAGGTTTGACCCTTTTCTGCCGTTGACGTCGTGGAGGGCGGCTCCATGGTGGTGCTTGCGCCGACGTCCCCTGATCGGCGTTTCTTGATTTCCGGCTGCGGCATTCCTTTGCTGTGTGAAGGTTTGGTTCTCTGGTTTGGAGCCCCAGGACGGTTGCGGCAGATTGAGACGCGACATACAACGAACCCGCGGGAACTAGCCTGCGGGAGTCTGTGTTGGTGGAGAGGCGAAACGGGTTGAAAACCATCAGGCTGGCCTGGGGCCAGCTGGAGGTTGGGGGTTAGGCCTTAAACGCCCGTCAAAGGTTACACGGTTGGTCATGCTGCATGTGCCACACACCCACTGCAAACAAAGTTTTGTTGGTCATGTAAAAGAGCGATTCTTTGTCTGTCAAAAGTGCCCTGGCCTCTGCGTCGGGCTTGCATGACCCTGTCGGAAAACAAACTGTCCAAATGTTCTTTTGGGTACACTCTTTGTCCAGAAACAGATCTGAATAGGCACACATCTTCAAGTCCACAAAATTAATGAACTTTAACGGCTACTCAATACCGCAGGCAGTGTTTTTGTCGGTCTTTTTCAGCGTTGATAAGATCTGAGAGGCGGGTTGTTGGTTTTCCTACTGAAAGCGAAATCAATCTTGGCAATTATTTATGTAAATATTCTATTATTCTATGAAGACGCTGTGCCGTGTATCCTTCGTTTATTTATTTAAATATTTTATTATTCTAGCTGCTATAATGCGGATAGCTACCATATATACCGAACTATTTCTCGCCATAGAAGACGTTCCGCTCATTTAGCCAAAACGCGCAAGATTTAAAAAAATGCAAGGCTTTATTGCTCCTTCAAGTATCGATATATCTTATGTCTAACCATGGCATTCCAGTAATACTTAAAGCCTGATAATTGGCCTGAGGCTAACGCGAGCTTTGTTGTCACACTCTGGAGGCCTCGGCAGTCGCGGCGCCAGCGTGGCTGGGCCGACCTGCGTTTTCATCCATATCTTCCACCTATCCTTCAACCATCCTTTCGCACATACACTGAAATAGGCACCGCGGGTCTCGTTTTACTTCATATCCGTGCTGAAGAAACTTCTGGCCGCCATGGACCTGAATCCCTCCGACGACGTCTTTCTCCAAGACGACAAAGGCTTGACCATAGCCCAGCACGCGCTGCGATGCAGCCAAGCGTTTCAAACATGTATGGCCGCTCCGCAAACCACACACGATGCAACTATTATGGAGGATCAAATGGCACGCTTCACTCTATGGGCGTCCAACATGGATGTCTTTGGGCCACCCAACGTCTCGTTGGACTACCGGCTCAGATATAACCCCACAGTAGTAGACATTCTACACCAGCTCTTGGACGTCATTCTTGATACCCTAATGCTTTGTAAGTGCCTCCCAAGACCTGAAAGGGTTGGTGTTGCGTATCTGTCTAATCGACGTGCACACGCCAGTGACGCCATTCGAGAAGTCGGCAAAAACACCGACAACTAAGAAGCGGCGTACATCAGAATCAAGCCGCGCGAATATCCCTAAAACGTTGGATTATTCAAGCGAGACCGACAGCGAAGAAGACAAAGGCGAAAAAATTGTATCCTTGATCACCTACACCATTGGTGGAACAGTGTCGCAGCTTTGCCAGTTGTCCAGAGCAGTTCGGCGGTCCTGGTTGAGCCACATGGAAAATGCCCACGGCTATGTATGGGAGTGTCGAGCTCCATCTCATCAACCCATCATCTTTCAGAAGGAGGCCGAGTTTCAGGAGCACTCCCGTACAGAGCATCATGTACCCGAGGCGTATGTAGGGACCCTGAGCGGCGCAGCCCGAAGGCCAGGCTTGCAGAAGACTGCTGATTGTCCCTTTGGCGACGGCTTTGCAGCTCCCGAAAATATTGAGTCGAATACTGTCTTCTCAAGCAAAGGTCTATAGTTACAGCTTGCCGCCCATCTGAAAGAGCCAACTTTGCTCGCGTTGCCGAAATTGCCTTGCGACGATGACGAAGCTTTTGGCTTGGTGCATCAAGCGGGTGATGAAGTGACAAAGTCTTCCGAAGAGAGTATTGCATCTTCTGTGAAAGCCCTCGATTTGGAGAAGAGGGATGGGACTGGGCTGAATAGATAGAAAGCAGACTAAACATTGATTGACTTGCACAGTTCAAAAAGAGAAAGGCTCACATCGTGTCAGTATGCCCTATCTAAGATACTGCGGCATAATACTTGACTCAAACTACAGTACTATAACACCGTAACAAGCGCAATATGCAATCACCCACTTTTGAGCGTCAAGCCCAAGTTTTTATAGAGTTGCAGCGGACGCTAGTCATGCTTGAAGCAATAGCAGTTTAACAAAAGAAAGCTAGTACTGTAGTTTGAATCAAATATTATAATATCAGTAGTATGCCGCAGTATCAGGTTTAGATTAAATTATATATTCTGCCTCGCATGGCATATGTTTATCTAGCCCAACTTGTCTCTTGCAACTTGCCTATCTCGCACGCGCGGCATCTGTGCACAAACTCAACACCAAAGTAGCGCACATCGTCGCCAATGGCCGACAACATCCCGGCGACTCTCCGTGAGCGCCTGCGTGCCATGGCATTCAGCGCCTCGGAGGCCCGCGACGCAATCAGAGGCGTCGCCGTCCCGGACGCCCTCGGCCGCCGGGTCATGCGCCTCTGCGTCATTCGCGGCATCCGCTACCATGAGGGGTTTGCCCGGAGCCCTCGGGCTCAGGCGCTGCGCGCACGGCCCGAATTTGCACGCGCTCTTAATGCGCGTGCCATTATGAGCGACAGTGTCCCAGATATGGCTGGCGACGACGACGTCCCCTACTGCATCTGGCACCCGGACACGGCCACAGAGGACACATATCGCGAGCTTGTGCGTCGGTACCCGCGCACGGCCTACCAGGTCGCCCGTGCATGTGCAGTAGCCGGATACAGCGAGCTCTACCGGGAGCTGGAGGAGAGGGGCAATATCTTGCCAGATGTGGCCGTCGCAGAAGAGGCTAGGGCGTGTGGCAGCCAGGACATCTACATGGCCATCACGAGTCAGCCCGTCAGGTACCATGTCATGGATGACTATAGCAGATCTATTCTGGCGGACCCGCAGCCATCTGGGCTTAACGGAGATACCACTGTCCGGCCTATGCTAGACGTGAAGCAAAAGTTCAATATTCCCAGCGGCGACGAAGACCGCGTTCTCGGTGCTGGCGACGGCGGTGGTGACGAAGCCTTTGAAGACGACGACGGCTCTGATGACGATTTCTTCAGCATGATTCCCGAGCCTGGCTTCCAGGAAACCATGTTCAACATCACCGAGGACATGAACATCGATGAGTTTGCCACACCGGCGCCTGACGACGCCGCAGATCTCGCCATGGCGGAGTACCTCGCCAAGCCGCTGCCGCCGGACCTACCCACGGGCAACAAGGACATGCTGATCCTCGCGGCAGCCTACACCGGCAACGTGGACCGATACGCCCGCCTGCGCCGGCCCCATATGGTCGACCAGGAAGCCGGCTGCGTCGTGCGCGGCATCTACCACTGCCCCTTGTTCGCGACCTGGTGGGCAACCCAGGCGCTGCCTCGACGGCCCGCCCGCCACGCCGCCTGGATCGCCCAGGCCATCCACGCGCGGATGATTATGAGCAACGACCTTGGCCGGCTGACGCCCGATGTGCCCCGAGACCACCTGCCCTACCTCATCTGGTACCCGGCCGTCGCGCAGCCCAGCACGTACAAGGAAGTCGCGCGGCGGTGTCCGACCATGCGACCGGCCGTGCTGCGCGCCGCCATCTACGCCAAGAACCGCGCGCTGTTTGACGCGCTGCTCGACGCCGTGGAGCCAGACCCCTACCTCCTTGGCGAGGCGCGAGCGCACGACGAGGACGGGGACGAGGTGCGGCCGTCGTACTTTACGCGGCGCCTGCTGCTACGCGCGGAGAAGCTGGGATTAGCGGACGAGATGGGTAATGTGCGTAGCGACCGATGGGGCGGCGCGGACGCGTGGAAGCGGTTCAGCGTGCGCAGTGGCGGGCCTCACGGCATGTCCGAGAGCGGGAACTGGCTCTTTGGCGCGCCGGCCATTGTCGGCGCGGCGCAAGATCCGGGTATTTACAATGGAGTGTGGGCAGACGCTTCTGTTGCTGAGCTCTTTGCATCTGCGCCAGAGACGTGGCGGCCCAAGGACGGCGGTGTGCAGGTCGACTATGAGAAGTGGCCACTGTGATGGATTGAATTGATGTTGTTATGTTTATTGTACTGGAGATTATAACCAGATACCATTATAGAAGCATTTCTGTGTGATTTAGATTTTCAATGCATATAGCTTGCGAGTAAGGCAAGGTATAGAACTGACATGTACTGCTCCTCCGCCCTGTGTAGCGAACGTGTTATTGAGCCCAACCAGTGACTGGAGCCATCGAACCCGAGACCATCACTTAAACGACCCTTGTGAGAAAAAGAATCTTGCATTACATGATGGCGCCAATGTGATGATGAAAAAATCCGCTGCCAAATGTGGCCGGGTTGACCAGCATCCATCATGTACGGCATTCGCGCATCCAGGGTCATGCAATTACCCTTGCATTATTTAATCAATCGCATCTACGAGGCTTACACATCATGGTTTGTATATGCCACCAGCCGTTATTAATCTAGAAAATGACCCCCACGCAATGAGCTTTGGACATGACTCGTGCTCCAATGCGTCTATGTACTATCGTGTGCCTCGCAGCGGCCCGCGACTGCTCAATTAGTCGCGATGCGCGCAGAAACTTGCGTTCCAAATCAAACCGCCAGGAGTCTGGACGCCGGCACCATTTTCTCCGCGAGAGCCCGGCGGGCCTTTTGGAGAGTTGTCCTGCCTTGTTGTTTCGGAACCCTGCCTCTTGTTTCGGAACCCTGCACAAGGCAATAGCCCGTCGAGATGTGGCGCTCTGGTTAATCGCAGCAACTAATTACGGATACAGATAATACGGATACAGATAATACGGATACAGATAATACGGATACAGATAATACGGATACAGATAAATCCGGCAGGACTTGCCGAGCGTTTGGGGGCCCTTGGATGGGATCCCTGCCAAACTTATCAACGAGATGTTAAGCAAGGCTATGACTCGTATGGATCCGCGTCGTGGTCCAGTTCATGCAGAGCAGACAGTGGATCTCGCCCGCATAGTCTGGGGGTCGAGATTGCGAAGATTCTGTCAAGATTGATTGATAAAAAAGTCTTGCGACTCGCAAAGAAAAAGAGTCAAGAACCGGGCTGTTGGCCCCTTGTATACATGTCTGTGTTTTAGGTCTGTGTTTCAGGAAAGACAGGGTTTTATGAAAAGTCAAGCATAGAAATAAGTAAGCAATAAACGTAAAATTGTGATCCAGTCTATATGTGTGCATGCAAATTCTAGTAGAGACAGGAGTTGCGTGGATCTCTCTGTCTATTTTCAGAGTACACGGATTCGCCGAGCCCAACTACTTGACATGAGGCAGTTTGAACTCCTCTGACTCCAATCCCTCCTCTACCCCCAACAGCAGTGGCACCAGCTATTACTGCATAGACGCCGCGAGCTCAGCACGGTAGCCAGAGCTCGAACGGGCCAGGGTCCTCTTCAGCTTGGCGGGCGGCGCGGCCTCGCCGTCGGCAGCTTCCTTCTTCCGGAGCGCTTCAATAGCGGCGGCCCAGTGAGCGTCGGACTCGCCCACCATATGCCTGAGACGCTCCGCCAACTCCAGAATGGCCTGGCCGACGCTCACCACTTGAAGCCTACCAAGAGCGTCGGCATTGCCCTTGAGGGTATCGACAATGGCGTCGCTCAATCCAGTAACAAGGGAAACATAGGTGTAGGTGTTTTCAAAGTCCTCCGTCTCAGCAGGGACAGGAGGTACCTGCGGCTGGGTAAGGAACTTGTTGACTCCCTTGATTTGCTGGTCGGGGAACCAAGCAGTCGCGCCATGAAACTGGGTGTTGGCCCACTTGAACTTCAACACATCATACACTCTTCCGAGCTTGAGCGCAACAAGAGTCTGGGCATCTCGGGCGTCTTGAGCATCCTCGGTCGGGGAGACTGTAGAAAGCTCGCCTTCGGTGATCTTGCCGTTAAGCAGGCGTGCGACCTGAAGCGTGTGATGGATGGTGTGCAGTTGTACAGCAGTCTCTGAAAATTCTGGAGCCCCATCTCTGATGTAGTCGCTGATAGATAGCGTGGCATTGTCAATAGAGAGTAGTGATCTTGACTGTCCGACGATGTAGGCAAGGTCGAAGTATCTAGGCAGCGCCGGAGGTGTATCACGGAGCTTGTCGCCAAAGCCGCGCAGTTTTGCGCGGATTTCTGCGGAATCGTCGCGCGAGGAGCCGGACACCTCAGGATCGCCGGGGTGGATTGTCCTGTACTTCGTCACCATCTGCTCTGTCGTGATGCTCTTGATGAAGTCCGCATTATACTGTTCGGCCGTGGGCTGCAGCGACATGTCGTGCTTGTCCTTGAGTTCCTTGGGCAGATTTATGAGAAGCCGGCGCTGACGGCGCACAATTTCCTTGCTCGTGGCCTCTCGGAGCTGCTCTGTCGCGTTTTGGATGCCCTTCTCCATCTCGGCCTTCTTCTCGGGAGTATCAACAGCCTCTAGATCGTCTTGAGCGCTGGCAGTCGCGGCACCAATTGTCTGGGCGCCTTCCGAGAGAACGGCCAGTTCTTCAATGGCGAGAGAGCTCTCGAGCTTCTCCCGGAACGTCTTTTCCTGAGAGCGGCGTGGGTGGCCCGTAGCTTCATGGTACGATTCGTGCGAGTAGATATAGGTATAGACGTCATCCAGAAGGAATCTAGCCCAGGCCTTATCGCGACGACTTTGAAACTCCTCTAGGCTGGGTAGTGTCGGAGGCTTAAAGAAGCTAATGATGGCTCGGACGACGTGGACAGCAATGCCTACAGGAAAGGCTGGGGTGAGCAAGAGCCCGTCACCAAGGAAACACAAAGCCGAGTCGAGACCATCCACGTCGCCCTTCTCCGCGGCGGCGGCAGTCCCGACGGCACATCCAACAAAGGGTACAATGGCTGTCACCGCAGCAGCGCGATCCAGGTCCGTCACATTCTGGGTAAAGGCATCAACAACACCATAGACCCATAGGGCACCACCCACGACCGCAACCGCACCCGCGCCGATCGAGGGCGCCTTGAAGCCGCCGGCACCAACCTTGGGAGACGTGGGCTTGAGTGGCTCGTACTTGAGCTTGGTACGGACATCCGACAGGGACATTTGCCACTTCTCCTTGGCCAGGGTGTCCAGGCCGCGCTTGGAAGCAAGTTGAACAAACTCCTTTTCCGATATTTCCTCGGCCAGTTTAGCCGACTTTCCTAGCTCGGACGGGGTCTTCTTTCCCTTGGAAGGAGCAGCCTCCTCACCCTTGGGTGGAACCGCAATCTCATCACCTTTGGGGGGAGTCACTGCCTCCTTGGGACCCGACAATTGGTCCTGAATGATGGCTTCTCCGCAGAGCAGGCCCTGTCTCTTGGCCATCCGACGACTGCCGCCAGCCGGGCACACAAGTTCCTTTGCCACCTTGATGCTCTTCTGGAGATTCAAGAGATTTTCTTCATGGCCACCAGCAATGTGCTCGCTCCAGGCCGCCTTGATCTGAGCCTTGGTCTTCCCGGGGTTGGCCTTGAGTGTACCTTCCAGATCAACACTTTTGCCTCTTCCTACTTCCTTTTCGATAACCTTGAAGGTCTCGGCCTCTCCCGGGAACGGCTTGAACGATTCCACGGCAGCTCGCATACGCTCGTTGTACACCCCCTTCATGGCCTCGTAGACTCCTGCCTTGGCCTTTTCAAAGTCGGCCTGAAGTTCCGGGCTCTTGGGGCTCGAACTGAGCTTTCCAATAACGCGGTCTCCCACTTTCTGGAGAAGACTAGCGTAGTTGTTCTTGCTATCCTTGACGACCTGACCAATCTCAATGACGCCCGTCAGACCCTCATCGGCAATTTTCTGGGCCGTTTTCACGACGGCTGGAAACTCGTCAGTGGTGATTGAGACCTTGATGTTCTTGTCCTTGCTGATGTGCTTGATGAACTGATCCAAGTTGCAGTCTTTGCAGCCGGGTGCAATAACCTGGTTTCCCGGAGTCAAAGTGTCCAGTTTGTAAGCGTAGTAAAAATACATGCGCTCAACGGAGCCGGCAATGGAGTAGCCAGCCACGAGGCAGGCAAACCCCAAGAGGGCTAACACAGGCTGGAATAGAATCATTGACTCGGTAACGTAAGCAAGAACTTTGAGTGTATTTGATCAAAGAATGAAAGAACGTTTGAAAGAAGGAGGGGAAAAAAAGAAAAGAATGAAGGAATGAGTGAATGAGTGTAGGATGGGTGAGAAATCCTGATGGAAGGTGGCGGTAGCACACACACATATATAGCACTTCCTATCATCCTTCTTTTCATGGAGACTCGGCAAGTTCAACAAAGATCAGCTGGTTACACTGCCGGTAAACCAAGCAACTGTCCTTCATCATTCTTCACCATCGTCCTCTTGAGCGACGGACGCTGGCATGAGTCGGCAGCATGAAGTATCACACCTTATCCAGCCATACCATAAATCGGATACCGCCGACTCTTTCCACGTTCTGAAGCTTCCTGACTCGTTATACAAAGAGGCCGTGTATAACAGACGATTTATGCCGTTATCCCCTTCTCGGAACTCATGTGCAATGGGTGGGTACTAGGTAAGCCTCGTCTACTATGGAGTTGATCAAATGATGTCAAGGAAATCCTTCAAAGACATTGAGCTCCCATCTTTTACACCTAATTGATAACGGTGCAGTAAATTTCCAATACGTACGTATCCACACATTCCGTCGGCTATCGTGAAACGTGGATATAAGTAACAGCCCTGCTGTACTGGCGAAATAACTCCTTCTCATAGGGCTAGGGTACCCTGATTCCTCTATGGCCGATGTAGAGCTGTGCCAAGCCTTGTGTAAATCACGCAATGCCATTTTCAGCGATAGCATACTCATTTCAAATTGTTATAGGTATTCGGTTCCTCCGTTGATGTTTTATGGCACCCCACTAATGCGAAACTGTCAGGCAAAAGGCAGTGCATTTTATCGTTGCGCTCGTGATTCAGAAACACTCACTGTATAAGTTGCTATACCTTGTGGACATATTCTGTTTTAAACCGCAGCTCAGGAATATTACAAGGCTGTTAATATCCATCATGCTATACTATATTTCATCCCGCTTAGTAACACGCGCGGCTACCTAGTCTGTTTGTCTGCTCCAAGTGAAACGACTCCCCACAAATAACGAGTCAACAACACTACTGCTAAGATTTCCAAGGCATCTTCAAATGTTCTCACTTAGTATGAGGACTTTGAGGTTATGCAGTGAAAAGCAGCATCCTTCTGGCTGAGTCAAGTAATGTGTCCTAGTCGAGCGAGCTTCCGTCTGTTCCAAGATATAAGACTGGCTAGATGCCTCCAATCAAGACAAAAGGGCCAATTTCAACCAAGCACTTATTAGCAAACCGGTTTCAACTTTTCCAAATTTGATTTTATTTTATCCTCACAAAGAACGCAGCCAGATCTACTCGTTGTATCACTATCTCACAACCATGGTTCGCTTCACTGCTGCTGCTGTCTTGGCTTGTGCGTCTACACATTCTTTATCTCTATCCCACCACTCTGGCTAACAAAAGCAGTTGCCATGTCTACTCTGGCACTCTCATCTGATGGCACCACCGCCAATGCGGCTGTTTTGAGCACGCGTCAGGAGACAGAGGCTCCCCCGGCTGAGAAGCCCAAGGAGGAGACACCTGAAGACTTCAAGAGGTGGCTGCAGACAGTCGCACGCGCTGCAGACGAGCTTAAAAATATGGTCGAGAAGGTTGCTAATGGGGATTCTGGCAAGACCAACTAAGGAAGTAAAGCCTTTGCTAGATGAAAGTCATGTTGCTGCTGTTCGCTGCAGCTTTCTGGACCCCAGGCTCCGACTTTACCGTTTACAGCTAGTGAAACTCGTGTATTGTACTTGGATCTCAAATTTACTTGCAATGGAAACATTTTCTGATATTTGAATAAGTGGAAAGCCATAGAAGAGAGATTGCCTGTGGAATAAGCTAGAATTTAAACCAGTGCATCCACATCACTCTGCTCGAGGGTTTTCTAGAACTCTCATAGCCATATTCTTTCTTGTTACTTTAGTCACAGGAATCAGCCTTTTTTTCATTGTAAAACTATGCGCTGTCCTCATCGAAGAAGCTGCAAGCAAAATCTCCGGCCTTGTTGTAAGCGCTGTTGTAAGCGCTGTTGTAAGCGCTGTTGTAAGCCCGTAACCGCGATGTCAAAGAACAGTAAAACACTAGCTTTTCTGCAATTCCTCAAAAGAAGGTATCTGACGGACGGCGACGTACGGTTCAAGCTCGCAAAAGGCTTGCTTATTGCAAGTCGAACAACATGATAGTAATCGGTGGTGTGATAAACGGGTAAACACACTATCCTAGTCCAACCAATGTTGACGCCGTGAGAGTTGGGTGGTAAAATGTATTAGTCGAAGTTCATCCCATCGATCAGGAATTCCTTTTCTTAATACGTTGATTTTTAATATTAGCACGGCGGAAAACTAAGAACCGTCAGAGGCTAGGTGTAAGGCTATCACGCCTGTCGGGCAGTCTGATTAGGGGAAGGAAGTTATAATCTAATCATTAAAAGAGCGAAAAAGTTATTTCGAATTCTCTTTCGGGCGCTGTTTCCTTTTAACTTTAGCGCCATCCGCCTGCCGCGACCAGAAGCCAAGACGAACTTGGCTGACACAGTATCTAATAAGTCTTTATTATTTTAGTAGCTTTCTTAAAAATGTCGTATGACCTTGGGTTATAAGTTAAAAAAATTAAAAAATTCGCTATTCTATTATTAGCTTAATCATATATTATAGCGCCAAAAGGTCTTCGTCGACTTTCGGCCTATCTGTTAGGTTTCTTCCGGCAATGGGCGCTATCAGCAAGGCTTATTTATCACCTTACATATGAAGGGTTAGGGAGAATAGGCGAACATGAGTTGTAAACATCACCTGAAGCACATGAGCTCCCGTCGTACAGTCGTCGCTGTTGGAAAGAATTGGCAATATATGCAGGTACGCAATAAAGCCAGAGGCCAATCTGTGTCAGCTATCCCTACCGAGAGCGCCCGACGGCTGTCAAATGGAAGGGTGTCACGGGATAGACCCATGGGATTTAGTACCCACAATAGGGGTAATATTATATGGTAGAAGACGTACCCACCCTATAAGGGTGTCCCTTATTCCCCCTCACACTATAGCTTCTTTTACTCCTTAATTAATACTATTTTTATACCTAATTACTATTCTATATAATAATTATAAGCCTAGTTAGTAATTAACTAGTTTAATTTTAATTATTTAAATAATCTAG